>JAVXUM010000011.1:8963000-8974045 GCA_035590655.1 Pouteria glomerata | reverse complement strand
GTATTTGAGAAAAGAAAAAAAGCTAGTTTTTTTAGTAGTTAACTTTTTAACTTTTGGTTAATTTGACAGTTTTACCTTTTATAATTTAAAAAAAAAATTAAAATGTAAGAGAATAAGTTTAATTATTTAAAAAAAAAAAAGTAAAAAAAATTGAATAACAGGTATCTGAATATTCGGATGGATGCCAAACGGTACTGTAGCATCATTAAACTGACATAATTTTGAATGTCAGGCTTCGAGATCAAGTCAGTCCTGGTCCTTGGACCAAGCCCACCAGGCGGTGGAAAAGGGCCCCCACAAAAAGTAAGGCCCCCACTGTAATGGCAAAGGGTCCATTCTTTTTTTTTTTTAAATGCTAAAAACACCAAGTACCCAAACTCAATACTTTGCTTATATAATATTTTTGATCATTCCGGTTACGGTAGTATCGGGGGAAAGAAACTTTTCAAAATTAAATATGATCAAAAACTACTTTCGATCAACTATGTCACAATAAAGATTGAATGAATTAGCAATGTTATCCATTGAAAATGATTTCGTATCAAAATTAGATTATGGAAGTTTAATTGATTTGTTTATCTCTAAAAATATAAAAAGAGTGATGTTCAAATGATACTTATTAATTTTTGTAATGTTTAAGTAACTTTTGTATCTTCTAAATTTAAATTCTTGTAAATTTTTTTATTTAATTTATATATTTTAAAATTATGATACGTTTTTTAGACGTAAAGGCCCAAATATGTGCTTAGGCGCCGAAAACGTGAGGGCCGGCCATGGATTAAGTCCCATGCCCGTGATAAATTTTTATGTCAGGCTCCTCTCAATCACGTCCAGTAAATTTTTATTATGGCTGTAGATAATTTGAAGCAGCAGAGATGCATGCCACGTGCTACTGGGGACTCTCTGATAACGTTGCTTCTGTGCTTCTATTATAAGCAAGAATGGCTATGACAGTTGCAGGAAACATCTCTCTCTCTCTCTCTCTCTATATATATATATATATATATAAATCTAACTAGGTTTGTGTGTAATAAGTAATGGCTTGGAAGAACAATCTGGTAGTGTGCGCGACAGTGGAGTGTGAAAGCGTGGAAGAAATGGAGTGTTCGATGAAGAAAGCAAAGGACGAAGGTGCAGATGTTGTGGAGCTTCACATGGATTCCATATCCTTCTCCCACATCTCCCAAGTCGAACATCTCCTAAAGCAAAGAACTCTCCCTGCCATTGTTTCTTTCAGGTATACGTATATACATATATATATAGGTATGCCCTCCCATCTCTAAATTCATTCATCTCCTCTGCATTTTTTTATCATATTTAAAAAAAAAAAAAAAAAAAATAGAAAGGACGAAGATGGGTGGTTTACACTTTCACTGTTATGAGACCATTCGTCTTTTCATTCGTGTAACAATTTTGTTCACCAGATTTGATATTTGTACATGGGTCAATTAGCCACAGCTTTAGTTAAGACCTTCTGCCAGCTCTGACTCACGCCTGTAGGTACAGATGATTTTTAATGTATCTACATTATTGGATATTATTTCTCCGACTCACGCCTGTAGGTACAGATGATTTTTAATGTATCTACATTATTGGATATTATTTCTCCATACCACGTACTGTTTATTTATCATTTTAACAAGGTGTTTGATTTATGCCAAAAATAATAATAATAATAATAATAATAATTTTTTAATTATTTATTTTAATTTTTCAATTTTCTCACCTAAAATTTATCAAACACATTCTTTAAATTTCTCCAATTTTCCTTTTGTTTTATTTTAACTTTCTTCAACTATTACTAATTTTATCTAACTTTCTTTAACTTTTTAAAAGTTTTAATTTCATCTAACTTTTTTAATTTTTTTCAAGAGTGACATGTACTGAAAATATCAAAGCAAAAATTACAAAAAAAAAAAAATTTATTTTTTTAACAAACCAAACGCACTCTAAATGCCACTCTTCTTATCACCATCTCAGTTTTTCATCGCAGACTAATTTTATGCAGTTAAATTTTTTTTTTTAAATTTTTATATCAAAATGATGCGATATAATTGTAAATTTATTATTTTATAAAAAAAATCATCTACCACAATACACTGTTATTGTAATAATATCACTGTCTCATTATTTCTTTTAATAAAATATCTTTAAAACAACTTTGTTTTTTTCAACATGTATTGATAATGATGGGCCAGAGTCACATGTTTCCATCTTTCTCTTTTGTCACTACTGCTATAAACTGTCCGTAGGATCCAAACCCTAAAATTTAAGTTATGAGTTTTTATCTTTATATCACTTCAATTTAAAAAAAAAAAAAAAAAAAAAAAAAGCTAAAAATGAGCACCAACGTCTGATGTATATGTCTATACAATATATATAGTGAATTTGAAACAAATCAAATTGAATTGAGTTTTATTTGGGTTTGGCTCAAATAAATAATACAAGACTTTTAATTTTGCATAGATTTTGATTCGGTTCATAAATAGTTAAATTAATTAAAATATTATTAATTTTTTATTTAAAATATTTTAAATTAAAATAAAAAATTTATTAAATAAAAAGGTAACGTTTTACTAAGTAAAAATAATATCATTTTTCGTATAGAATATTACAAATGTGTGTATATATATATATATATTACGTTTCTAAATTAAGTAAATAATAATTTAATTATTAAATGAGTTTGCTCATTTAAAAAGAATAAATTAAGAGTGTGTCTGGAGTGATAAAAATGAGATAAAATAAGATAAGTTAACGGTTCATAATTTGTACATTAAAATAAAAAATAAATAATTTTTAAATTTTTTGTATTTTTTCACGCACTAAATAATGCAGAAATTGGAATAGATAGTAACTATAATCTATATAACAAATTAGCTCAATTAATTTGACATATACATATATATATATATTAGATCAACAGTTAAAATTTTATTCTATTTTACTAACTATTGAGATTTATTTTTATGTATTTGACACGGACAAACACTAATAAATGAATGAGTGGGGACTTGGTACGATTCGAGCAGCAACCCCCAAAATTATTGGAGTGTGAAGGGACCAGACGGACAAGTGTCGGTGTGATTTCGTTTGGTCCCCTTATCGGAATTCGGAACACCAAAACTGAGAGCCCGCGGACCGTTAATGTCCATAATAAATCGGTGTGGATTTTGTATTATCAAAAAAAACAAATTTTAGGAGCACATTTTCTTTGTTAAAGGGGGTAAATTCACAACTTTTTTGGGTGCTAGGGACAAGAAAAAAAGTTATAGGTCGAGAAAGCTCTCCAATATTATGAAAGCTCTTTCACAAAAATTTATGTCAGTTCAAAAAGTTCGGAAATTTAGATAAAAAAATTATTAAATTAAAATTAATAATTTAAATGTTTTTAATTAAGAAAATTAAAAATTTTTTTTCAGTAGGTAGGGTGAGAGTGGAAGAACCCGGGTTAACGAGTGGGCGATAAATAAATGTTAATAGAAAATAATTTTTAAAATGTAAAAAGTGATAGATTTTATAATAGTAGCCTTTGTTTGAAATTTTATAAAATCTTATAAATTTTTATTAAATTTAAATTTTTTATTCACATAATAAATTACGGGCATTTTTTATAATTCCAAACAATTTGATAATGGGTGAAAAAAATAAAAATTAAAAACAAGTTAAAATAAGTTGAAAAATATGACAATGATTATTTTTATTTTCAACTAGTATTTATCCGTGTTAAAGGTACGAAAATGAAAAATGAATAACAATCGTTGATCTGATTTGTATAATAACAGTCGTTGATCTAACACATAAATGTTAAATTAATAATTTAATTTATTATATAAAATTTTTTAAATTAAAAAAAAAAAAGACCACTATCGTAGGGGGTCAAAGTTTTGTGCTGTGTCAGTGGGAAGCAGTGAAAGGGCCATAAGTTCATGTTTAGTAATTGTTTTCATCTCGTTTCGCTGCTATTATTGTAACTATTATTATGGTAGCATTTAGGCTCTTACAAAATAAAATAAATTTTTATAAATATAAATTATAAAATTATAAAATTTAAATTTTTTACTTATAATTTAAAAAAGTAAGAAACTAACTTTTTAAATTTTATATAATATTATACAATTTTATACCACTCTAAACATACTTTATATCCTGCCAAACCTTATTGACAAGACCAAGTAAGTTGAAACTTTATTTTTTTATTTTAAAATAATTAAATTTATTTTCTTATATTTTAATTTTTTGTTTCTCTTTGTAAATATTTCTTTTTTGCTAAGTTATTCGTGTTGAATCTGAATTTGAGGCCTATTTATAAGAAATAAAAATTTCCTAGTGGTCGTTATTAAGTGAAAAGATATTTTTGCCTTTCAAAAAATTTAAATTTCCTTGCTCCAATGCTGTCTTTTATATTCAGATTTTCTAAGATATATTTGTGATCATTTTTTACCCTTATAACGTTCATATTTGATATTCACTCATAGTAATTGACTTTTTAGATATATAAGTAAACTATATTTGATATTCAAATATAGTCTCCAAACTGAGACTATCTCTAAATGGTTTTTTCTGACAATCTGAATCTGTATTTCTAATTAAAGTTACTATTTCACCATGATGATTTTAGAATTTAAAAAAACTTAAACTATAAAAATTTTAATTTTATAAGTCTTCTTTTCACACACCAAAAATTAAAATTTTTAAAGCTGTAAATTATGAGTAAGGTCTCAAATATTGAGACTAGCTTCAGAATTCAGAATTAATTTTTTTTTTAAATGATTAAATTTTTAACTAAATTTTGAACATTTTAACTTCGAATCCACAAAAATGTCCTTTTAATAAAGTTATAGATATAAAAGTCTAGTTTATTATATTAAAATATTATAAAAATTGAACTGTTAGATTTTCAAATATCATCTTTTTATTAACATATATTTAATTTATCTAGAGGGTGTTTGAAGGATAAAATTTTTAGTAAGTTTTGGTAATTTTTTTGTTAAAAATTGTTAGTGATAATTTTTGGTGTGTTTGGTGAATCAAAATGAAATTTTTGGCAACTTTTGGTAACTTTTATGTGTTTGGTAAAATTATTACTGTAGCAAAGCAGAAAAGTGACAACTTTTGGTTGTTTGGTAAAATTTTTTACTGTAGCAAAGTAGAAAAGTGAAAAAAAGTGGGGCCTGCTGTAGTAATTATTTATTGTAGTAGAGCAGAAAAGTGAAAAAATTGTGAGTTTGACAAACACTCAATTACTATAAAAGTGACAACTTTTAATATTTTTTTTAGTGTCACTTAACCTCCAAACGCAGCCTAAATCTTCCTAATATGAAATATGGGAATCCATTCAACCTTTATATTCTTATATAGAAGTTTATCTAATGTGTAGAAATGTTATAATTTTAATTCTCGAATGATCTTACATAAATATTTAAAGATTGAAAATATTATTTTTATTTTTAAAATTATATTTTAACTTCAAGAAATCCTAATCCATTGCCGATTGTAAAAGTAACAAATTAAGTAAATTATTTTTAAGAGGTATTTTTTAGATATTTAGTCACACATTATTTGAAATGATACTTTAAGAGTGTTGGTGAAATAAAAAAAATATAAAATTCACTAAATAAAACAACTTCACCAATTTGATTTTTAAAATTAGAATTTCTCAAATACCCCTCAAACTCTTGTTAATCATGTTTCCTTGCATAGATTTCAGCCAATATCATTCCTAACTTGAATTGTTTCCTAAATTATCATGATTATCGGTTAATTAATCATTGACTCAGCTTTGCATTTCCTTATGTCCCCTACTTGCTCGTTTACACGAATGATGATTTGATTTTATTCTATGAGAAGTCTCATCAATCTTTATATTTAAAATTAAAACAAAATTTTATGAATTAAATTTAATTTCATTTCATAAATTAAACTTTAGAATTTATATATTATTTAAAATTTAATTTAAAACAATAAAATTTAAAAAAATTTATTATTTTCTTAAGTCATCTAAGTAAATAGACAAATTTATTTCTATATATTATATTTATTATATTTCTTACTTCTTAGTAATATGGTCAAACTAGGTATTTTTTTAAATCAAATTAATTTAATTCTTAAATTTAAAATATGTTTTTGATATAAAATTTTATTTACCAAATCAAATTAAATTAAATGAATTCTTTGTTTTTAAATTAAATAAATTCTAATAGAGAAATATTTCCTAAAAGAGTATTAAGGTAAGTGCTTACAATTTTAGATTTTTATTTATTTTTTATTTTTTTCAAAATTCTAAATCTGCCAGAAACTTTTTGTAACGATTTTCTTGATCACAATCATTAACGGGATATGGGAATTAATCTAGTTATTAAAGATTTATTTTTAATTTATTAAGTAAAAATTAAATTTTCACAAAAAATAATAACTTCTATATATGAGAGCGGAGGATCATTTTGTATTTTATAATAATTATTTTTTTATTATCTATATTGATTAATAATATTAACCTATATATATTAGCTATGTAGCCCTACGCTGTATGTATAATTAAGTACACATAAAAGACGAAATTTTAATAACTTAATAGAATGGGCCACTCTAATATACAGGGGCGAAGTCAAAAAGTTTTGTTTGACTGGGCACTAATTATAAGGTATGAGAGTATTTAGAGGTATAATTTTGGATATTCTTTTATTAAAAGTTATTAATTGTAAGTTTTAGTGTGTTTAGTAAAGTAAGTAGTAATTTTTAGGTATTTAATAAAATTTTTAACAACTTTTTAATAATTTTTAGTAATTTTTAATAATTTTTGACAAATTTTAAAAATTTTTAATAATTTTTGAATTAGAAGTTACTGTAAGTGAATAGAAAAGTGACAAAAATTAGTAATTTATCAAATACTTAAAAATAAACAGTTGATAGTTGTTTGTTAAAAGTTATTCCTCCTAGCACCCCCTTATAAATAATTAATTGGTATCATGGAAGAAATAAAAAAGAATTTTATTATTGAAAAGCAGAAAGAGAGGGGGAGAAAAATGTCAAAATAGGATTAAATATTTTTTAATTATATTAGGTAGATTTACTACAATTGTATTAATATTATTGAGTTAAAACTTATTTTTTCTTTAAATGAGTGTAATTAGTATTGGATTAAATTTTTTTTTTTTTTAAATGAACATAATTGAGCACAAAAAATAATATAAAAAAATAATATGATTTTTTTTAAAAGAAGACACGTGCCCTGGGCCCAAGCTTAGATGCCACCGTGCTAATATATTAGCAAAATTTTGAAAGTGAAATATTAATATTTTGTGAAAATTATACGCTCATATTATGTTTCTATAACGGCTATATTTAACATTCGGTATTTATTTTGGTAAATTTTTTATATTATTTTTGAGAAAATGAAATAATTAAAATGAGTTTAAATATATGTTTATATTTTTCACGGGCTGAGTTAGCTCGGATTGAGATTGTGCTGGACAAAATGGGTCAGAGGTCCGAGATTTCTTCTCTTTCTTTTTCTTCTTTCTTCCCCGGTCTCCTTTTCCCTTTTTCTTTGTTTTCGTTTTTGCAAACCCAGGAGAGAGAGAGAGAAGGAAGAAGAGAGAGGGAAGAGAGAGAAAAAAATGAGAGAGAGAGAGTTTTGAGGCAAGCGGATAGATCTTGAGGCGGTGATCGTCGTGGTGACGTCCGTTTTGCGTGATTCGAAACGAGGAAGGAGAAATCGAAGTTTGAAGTTCGGAGCTCAAAATAATTTTTTTCGTTTTTCTCCATTTCCGTTTTGCGTGATTCGAAACGAGGAAGAAGAAATCGAAGTTTGAAGTTCGGAGCTCAAAATAGTTTTTTTCGTTTTTCTCCATTTTTCTTCAGATTCGAGGTAGGTGGGACCTATATTCGTGCTCTAGACGTCGTAGGGAACGTTTTGATATATATATATGCATGTTTTGTTGATATGTGGAGAATCGTGTATATATGTGTGTATATATGTATAGCTGTGTAGATATGCATATATATATGAGTTAGAAATTGGTACATTATGGAATTAAAATGATAAATGAGAAATATAGTTAACGTAGTAAAGATTTGGTAAACCGTAGTTGAGTCTCACGGATAAAATTTGGAATTAGATAGGTTGTTTTTGCCACGGTTGGCCGGGGAAAACGAAGGATAACATAGGGGGTCGAGGCCGCGCGCGCCCTGCGCCCAGCCTGCGACCCCTACTGCAAAATGTAATTCTGGGCGAGGCCGCGGGTGCGCCCTCCCTGCGCCCAGCCCGCGACCTCCTCTGGTTTGGTCCACACAGGTCTATTTGGGCTCATTTTTCTTAGGATGGTTCCCCTATGTATGTAGTACATGATGACATGATTAGTTGGTGAAAAATGTGAACTTTTATTTATGCTTGAGCATAGCATATTATGATATAAATTGAGGTGTTTTGATTTCATGATTGGGCATATCATGAACATTGGGTTTGGGTGGTTTCTTCCGGTGTTGTAGACTTGTATGATTGGCCGATGGTGCCATTGAATTATGTGACGTGCCGAGACGCGTGTAATGTATTTTGATAATATTTGTGATTATTGGAACACCGGATGATCCCCAAAAATTATAAACGTGGCTTGAGTGAAGTCATGTGGAGTTGGGACATTAATAGGGGTTATGAGATGGTATTTTTCCGGACTACAGCCGGTTCCCTGCCTGAGAGGGGTGGATGCCTGACTAGAGGTGTAACACGGTTCTCTAGCAGAAGGGCCAGGGGGTGTACACGGAGCCCCTGAGTCTTTACACCTGTGGGGGTGTAACACGGTTCCCCACAGGCATATGAGATTTATATATATATGTATGTGTTTGCCGTAAGCGCTAAAACGGTGTATTTGTTGGCCGCGCGTGTCTTGACTCTTCGGCCTTACTAAGTGTCACCCATCCCAGGATAAGGTTGGAGGTAGATGGAGAAGTAGGATGCATGGCCATGGCATTGTGTTTCATACATTGCATGAGAGATGCATATTTATATTGATGTTGTGTATATATATATATATGATGTGTTACATATGTACACTGGTACACACTGGCACTGTCCTACCTACTGGGCTAGTGAGTTCACCCCCTCTTTATTACATGTGATACAGGGAGGCAGGGTAGTGACCATCCTGAGTTGAGTTGACTGTTGGTTGAGCCTAGATTATTTTATAATTATGAGATCATTGTACTTTATTTGTGCGACCCGGTTTGTGGGTCCCATTATGGATTAATGACATATGATGTATAATTATTTATATGGAGAATTTGGACGGTTGTACTGCTCTGATGTATGGTATTATATTATGACTTGACCTTGGAACAGGTTTATTTTATTTTATTTTATTTTAAAATTGTCCCTATTTTCCCATACCATCCATCCCGGACAATTTATGTTAGGGGCTTGACAAATTATTTGTTCCTTCCATAATGTCCTTGTTGGAGGAGAAAATTATCAAGTATTTTAATTTAAAAAATATTTTTCGTTTTGCTTAAATAAAACTAAATATGAGTAAGTACATAGTTTCATTTTTCATTTTTTTCTGTCAAATTAAAATATATATAGTCTGTATAGACACAAAAAATTTGGTCAAATATAAATTATTGTGAGTCATAAAAAATCCTAGACAAACACTAAAGACAAGTTAAATATTGTCACATGCTTTGTATAACTACAATAAAATTATATTAGAGTACAAATCACATACGTGCTATCACATATAAAGATGAGACAATCTTGATGATGAGAACTCATATCCAATTAAAAAATTAAACACATCATGAATTTAAATATTGTTATTAATATTTATGGATTTGGATAATTATCCCAATCCAACCTAAATTAAGTCTTTTCTCACTAAATGGGGGCCCTCTCTATCTCTTATTTATGTTAATTTTTATACTATCACATCTTTTAATAGTTGCCTCCGTTGGACGTTTATTAACATGACTAAACCACCTTAGTCGATTTTTTTCTCATTTTATATTCAATCGGTGCTATTTTTACTGTACCCCTAATCTCCTCGTTCCTAATCCTATCTCTCCTAATGATCCCGCACATCCATCTTAGTATTCTCATATCCACAACTGCCATCTTCTGAACATAGTTATGATTTATTACCGAACATTCTGATCTATATAACAATGTTGGTCTTACTACCACTTTATAATACATTCCTTTAACCTTGAGGAGAACTTTTCGATCGCACAAGACACCTGAAATACTCTTCCATTTGGTCCACCCGGCCTAAATCCTGTGACTTATATCAGTATCAATTCTTCCATCTCGCTGAACCATAAATTCAAAGCATCTAAAGTTTTTTCTTTTTCTACAATTTTTTGAGTGTCAAAATTTACTTATATGCTACTCATTGTCCTATTTTGACTAAACTTACATTCCATATATTCCGTCTTACATCGACTTAACCTAAACCCTTTTGCTTCTAACATTTCCCGCCACAATTTTAGCTTAATATTCACTCTTTCTCTCGTCTTATCTATTAAGACAATGTTATCTGCAAATAACATATACCACGACACCTCATCTTGAATATGTCAAGTAATCTCATCCATAACTAGGGCAAACAAGTACGGGGTTTAACGCTGCGCCTTGATGTAGACCAATCGTGATAGGAAACTCCTTAGTCTTTCCGCCAGTCGTCCGTATAGATGTCCTCGCTCTATCATACATATCTTTTATCACCTCAATATATACTACACACACTTCTTTCTTTTTCAATACTCTCTATAAAATCTCCCTAGAAACTCTATCATAAGTTTTTTCCAAATCAATGAACACCATATGTAAATCTTTTTTATCTTCTCTATACTGTTTCATTAACCTTCTTAGAAGAAAGATAGCTTCTATGGTTGATTTCTTTGACATGAAACCAAATTGATTTTACAAGGAAATTTAAGTATAATTATCAATGAGGAAATTTAAGTATACCACTTCCATAAAGTTAGCATTCACATTTAAGTATACCATTTCCATAAAGTTAGCATTCACAGTACAAGAGAATTCTCTTTACATA
>JAVXUM010000011.1:8839897-8859004 GCA_035590655.1 Pouteria glomerata | reverse complement strand
AAGTTTAATGAAATAATATGGCAGGCGTAATCGGTAGACCATTTCTAGTTTTTTTATTTTGTGTTATGCAGAAAATAGACTCAGAAATGGGACACAGAAACAACCCAACATGGAAGCACCAATATGAAAAATCTCCAAAAACACGAGATGCAACGGCAAGGACCCCTGCTCATCAGCATGAAAATGATCTACTGTTCTGATCTTACTCAAAAAAACAAGCATACCTAATCCTTTTTCCAATTTTCCTAAACAAAGCACCATCTTTGCAAACAGCAATACCTTTGTGCAAACACTCTTCAGTTACCTATCATGAGAAAATAAAATGAATATGAAATCTACATTAAAAGGAAAATTGTAATGGAAGACATGGAAACGAGGAAGCATGGACACTTCAAAATGGTTACTTATCATGAAAAGGGAAAAAAGTGAATATGAAATCTACATTACACGGAAAATCATAATGGAAGACTTGGAATTGGAAACAATGCAACAGAAATTACTCGCATGATTTAACTGAGATAATATAGCAGAATTGTGTTGCAAACTTCTAGGGGCAAACATAAATATTTTCGAGTAACAAAATAAACAGTAAAATGAAAGGGGTCAACAAGAGATAACCTACTAGTATCAACAAAAGCATACCTTGACAAGCCGTTTCGTCGAGTCACTAACATTGCCACAAAGAAAAGTCTTAGAGGTGTCCCCATGATAACCCTAACACAAAAGAAAGCACATTGCAAGGAAATCAGCTTTGAACATTAGAAAGAGAATGGTATGAAATATTTTTGATATGCAGATCTTTGACAAAAGTAGAAAAAGGTCTTGGTAGTTTAGGAACTTTTCAAGTAAACTGCCATACAGATGCAGTAGAAAATAAATACATCAAACAAAGTTGGAAGCAATTAAATCTGGTAAATTAGATAGCTAAACTGAGGGAAAAAGGGCAATAATTCGTGTATCAAAAGAGAAGTGAAAATAGAAAGGCCGCAAGCAGTTGTTTCCAACACATCTAAACATTGATAGTGTCAGATGGGGGTTAAATATTGTAAATATAGTATGATGTATCCTTTTCTAATATAGGAGATTTGATTTGATTAGGGAGTATTTAGTTGTTTCCTAATTTGTACAGTTCTTACGTATACATATATTCGCTGAAAGAACCCTAGAGGTGTCAGGCCTTTTCCATTCACTCATGTTTTCTTGACATGGTATCAAAACTCAGTGTGTCCTAGAGTGTTCAGTAATTGCCGGTGAAGATGCGAAATGATCACCAGAGGGTGACTAAGACGATGAGTGTCACACAAGGAGAGCTAAATTCATGTACTCTCCAAGATTGTTGTAGCGCATGTAACACTCTTGAGGTAGGTGGCTAGTGAATGATAGCTCGTCAGCTTAAGGTGAAGGCTCCGATGATGTGGGTAAGTCTCGCTGGCCACAGGCAAAGTGTTCTTAATCTTCACAGCAATGTTGTGAGTGACAATGTTGGTGAGAGGATTACTAGACAAAAATCCATGATGGAGGGCCGATGATCGATAATTAAGGACTACTCAACTATCAAAACCAAGAACAACGATGATGGACGAGGATCTCATCAGCGATCATTGGTGGTCAAAGGTGGTCTGGGGAGCTTCATAGGTGATTGTTAAGGATTGATATGCAATGTCGGTGGTTCGATGATCATGAACAATGAAGAGTTGATGATATAATGGTGGCGTCAAAGTTGATGTTGATTAGGGTTTCATGATATAGACACAAAAACACTAACTCAAAAAAATACAAAGAATTTAGGATCTTTCTCTAATACTATGTTGAAAGAAATCATGGGCCTAACTCAATTCCAAAAATTAGTTTATAAGATGAGGGTCCCAAAGCTATATGGAGAGCAAAACCATAATAAAGGCAATATGGGACTTCATTCACAACCTCCTCAATATAAAGGGTGGAGTGATGTGAGAGGACAAGGCTCAATGATGAGCAAGGCTCAATGAGAAAAACTTTAATAGTACATTAGATTGTTAACCATCATCTCACCTAAAAGCTTAGGTCATTATAGATTAGATAGTTTTATTATTTATATTATTTTGTTTTACCCTAAACACATCCCCTCGCGTTTGGCTGTACTAAATTTATTAATGAGGCCAAACACGTGCATAATTAGTTGATTTTATCTCCAACACCATGGACAACATACTACCGATTTCTATTCATTTTGTCTCCCAAGAATTTGCCAAATCATTGTGAGCTTTGACATCTAGGGGGAATATTGATGCGGAACCAAGAAGAAATTAAGCAAGAGAAGAAAAGAGAAGAGAATAGCCAGAGAGTAAGAATTAAGCTCGAGAGGAGAAAACACGAGGGGGAGAATGGAAATTAGCCCACAACCATTTCATTATTATAATATCAACCATAATAATACAATAAATAACCTTCCCTTATATAGGCCAATAAAAGGTAGACTAGGAGTCATCTTGGACAAACCAAGAGACATTGACTATTAGAAAAACTAAAAATCAGCATAAATCAACACAAATAATAAATATTATGCAATGTATCAGATGACCCATCAATTCTACTAGTGAAAAAAACTCATGCCTGTCAAGTGGCAAACATGGCCTGCTGCAGTCAATCTCCTAACTAGAAACTAAGCGTCTATGCAACCTTCTCGCAATGCTGGTACACATGCAAGGTGGGTGGTCTGAAGGTGGTTTCCCCACTAGCTCTCCCGAGACAGGAAAAACTTGACTAAACGAGTAATCCTGTTAACTTTAAAAGAACTCCAACAAGTCAATATAAAGTTGTTGAAGGGTAGGGCAGGAGATCCAAATAGAGTTAGAGTTTAGTCAACCAAACCAGTGAACCAAGTAGCATCAAACTATCCCCTCCTTGATGAAGACAATCTAATCACCTGGAATAGCATCAATTTCATCTGTATGTATCAGCTGGGAAGGCAATGGATTATAAGGAATCAAGGGTCCCATATTAGAAGGATCATCGAGGGGAATATAGTTGCCAATAAAAGCAACCAAGTCCTCAATATAAATGTAGAGCTAAAACCATACTCCAAATATATTAATGATGCAAGCATTTGGACCAGTTCACTTCAAAATTTTGAGGTTGCAATTTCAAAAGTGGTGCCAAATTCGATATGCCTCTTTTGTGCAGTACTATAGTTTGAAAGAGGCATCACTAGCTTCTAACTGTTTGCTAATCTCAAGATGCAAATCATTCAGGTGTTGGATAAATACCGTGGAAATCATATACACACAAGTATGTGGAGACATGAGAATAAGGTCTAAAGGTTTCCTAGGCTTGTATCCATGCACAATCTCAAATGGGTTCATCCCTAAAGACCTATTCACAGAGCTATTATAGGCAAGTTGAGAAGTGGGGAGGATCAAATCCCAATTCCGAAGGCTTTCCTTGATAGTCATGTCAACACGTTTCCCAGACTTCAATTAACAACCTCAGTTTGAGGATGATAGGCAATGGAGAACGTGAGCATAGTACCACCCAAGTACTAAACAGTTCTCCAAAAATGCCTAGTAAAACAAAAATCCTGATCAAACATAATAGTCTTAGAAAGTCCATATAACTTGACAATCTCATCAAAATATATTTTAGCAATCTTTGAAGCATCAGAAGTCTTGTTACAAGGAATGAAGTGAGCCACTTTAGAAAAATGGTCGACAACAATAAAGGTAGAATCATGCTTGTTTAGTGCTCTAGGAAGTCCTAACATAAAGTCCATTCTGACATCCTACCAAAGACAATTGGGAATAGGGAGGGGAGTATAAAGGCCAATGTTCTGCTTTTTTTGTTTGGCCAAATGATAGGTTAGGAATTGGCAAACTATCTTATCCACATCCCTCTTTAACCTTGGCCAATAGAATTGGCATCCAACTTCCTCACATGTTCTGTGGCATTCAAAATGCTCGAAGGGACTACCAGCATGGGTCTCCCTCACAAAAGTCCCATGGATACAAAGTCAATTTGCTCAACACAGGTATCCATCTTAAAGACGAAAATTGACAGTGGTATGCAGTTGCCCATAAAGCAATTGAACAAAGACTTCTCTGAATTCGAGACAAAACTCATATTCTTCCTTGGGTCACTCAAAGCTAATGACTTTGATGCTTAAAACAGACAATAAAGGCACTCGTCTGCTCAAAGCATCGGTTGCTTGATCCTTAACTCCCTTTCAATGGTTAAGGACAAAAGTATAGGCTTAGATATACTCAATCCAACAACCATGCCTATAGTTGAACTTTTTCTGAGGACTAAGGTAACAAAGAATTCATGACCAGAGTATAAAACAAACTGCTAGGGAAACAAGTAATGATGCCAATGGCAAAGATTCTGCACAATAGTGTAAAACTCCTTATCATGGGTAGAATCCCTTTGCTTGGAGTCATTTGATTTCTCACTAAAATAGGCAATGATTGGCGATCCTAAGTAAGAACTCCAGCAATGCCTAAGCTTAATGCATCACACTCGGCCTTAAACACTTTAGAAAAGTCAGGAAGGCTGCATAACGGGGGCTTCTGTCATTTTCTTTTTCACCTTTGGTTCTCCATTTGCACTTCCCTAAGATCTTTACCTTGGTGCTAAAATACTCTTGGCACTGTAAATTTACACTTGATAGTGAGATGTGTGGGTAAGAAATTACAAAACCAGATTTATGTCAAGAAACAGAAATGATAAGCAAGAGTAGAGAATTAGAGTAACATCAATGTAGTCCCTAATGATAAAGTAGCCAGCAAAAAATGCATTGCATTCTCTAATGAATATCTGAAGTGGCAAAATAGACGAGCAACTCAGCAACTTACATTTAAGTAGACTGTCACATCAATGTTTATTATATCACCATCCTGCACAGGAAATCATCACTCATGATAAATTGTTTGCATTTTGAGCAAGCAACAATAGTAAGTGAAAGCACACAAAACCTGTAGTTGACGAGAATCAGGTATCCCATGGCACATGCACTCGTTGACAGATGTGCACACACTCTTTGGAAATCCCCCATAGCCAAGAGGTGAAGGATAAGCACCGGCATCAATAATCATTTCATGCACTGCTCTATCAATTTCTTTTGTTGTTACTGATGGCTGACAAAGATATATATTCACGTAAATACTGCAGTATAATAAATTTTCAAATATCCAAAAATACATGATTAGAGGTTTTTTTTTTCTTTTGATAAATGAAAAAAATGACCGCAGAACAAGTAATGGAAAAGCCCAAATCTATTGCATTGAAATGTAGTTGATAAAAATTTAGGTCACAGGTCAATTACTTGACCAATTGTTCAACTTTTTCTTATTTGGTACATGACCAGCTGTTCATCTACTTATAGATAACCCCCAGGGGTGGACATGGACTGTGTTGGGCTGAGTTGGGCTGGATTCATTCGCCCCGAATCTTTAAGCACTGTGCCCAAGCCCAGCCCAACCCGACACCGGGCTGAAACTATGAACCCAAACCCGTCCATTACTGAAAAATCAAAACCTAAGCCCGTTTATTGGGCCGAAGATAAAACATTAAAAAATATAAAAATCATACAAAAATAGCCAAGGCCTATTCATTGTATAAAATAGGCACAAATAAGGATTTCCAATAACAAATATTTCTTGGAATGATAGCAAACGTATAAGAATGATAGGTCATAAATTCACCCAAAAAGAAAGAAACAAAGAAAGAATCATAATTTTTTTTACTAATTCTTTTTTTTTTTATCTTGTTATGTTCTAAAATTAATGATTTATACACAATTGACCAAAAAAATTTAATGCCGATTTGCTGACCAGATCAAAGGGTTTAAGGAAGAGAGAGTGAGACAAAGAAGAGAAAAGTGAAGACCGAAGAGATGAAGAAGAAAGACGAAGAAAAGGGTGAGAGTACAGAGTTTGTATTACAGATTGAGAAGAAACGAAGAACGGATGACTGTTTGGGTTAGGAGAAAGAGGGGAAGAGCGGTTGAGTGTTTAGCTTAGGGTTTGTCGGAGAAGAAAAGGAGAGCGGAGCTAGGGTTTGTTCGTTGGAAGGTGTAAGGTTTTCGATTGACTCATTTATTAACTCTGGGCGGGCCGAGCTAGTTTAGGCTGCAAATTGGGCTGGGCTAGGCAGGTTCTTCAAGCTAGCGGGCCGGTATCCACCCCTAATAACCACGTCACTAAATTATCATTTTATTAGAATTCAAAAATTTATTTTTTTAAATGAAAAATCCAAAACTCATCAATTTAAAGAATAGGTGTGAGAAGAATGACTTCAAGGTTTCATAATTCCACCGTGACTGCATCAAAAATAAATTAAAAAAAATCTCAAAGGAGATGATATCATAGAAGAAGAAGAAGAAGATGATGATGATGATGATGATGATGATGATGATGATTGTCAGAATATTCCAAAATGAATAGGAGAATGATTAGGGCTAATTGATTGATTACGATCGATTGTATTTTCCTTTCTCAGTTGTAATCTCTTATTATAGATACAACGCTAGAAAAGGAGGCTAGTTGAAGCTCTCTGATTCTTTTTCATCCCATTCTTCAACTTGGTGTCAAAGCTATATTTACACAGACCAAAAAAAAAAAGAAAAAAAAAGAAGAGAGAGAGAACCTGTTCAAGCCGCCGATACACTACCGACCATCAACGTTGGTCATCGTCCTTCCTAAAGGGATCGCTTCCTTCAGATGATAACCTTCGGCGTTGACTGATACTCATCCAAAGACCATATGTGCTCCCACGCGCTGATGGAAGCTTCTGAGATTAGATCTCACGCGCCTCTGTTTGTGAAGTGAGCATCGGCGCGTGAGCTCTACCCATCCGTCCGGCAATCTCTAGCAGTGTTCGCCTAATGGAGGAGGCTCTCCCTACCGTCGTCTTGTGAGTATAGGTGATCCAGTTGTCTTCAGTTGCTCAATTTCATCATTCGGTTGCTTGATTTCATTGTTTGGTTGCTCGATTTCGTCATTTTTAACATCGTCAGTTGCTTGGCTACTTGATTCGTTTCTTGAACATTGTCAGTTGCTCAGTTTGTTGGTTTTGTGTTCGCCTAGACCTATTTGTTGATGGCTAGAATCCGCCTTATGTGATTTACAGCCAACGGCTATCGCTTGTCTCTGTCTTCATCAACCGTCGACATGCTTTTTTGTCGCTTGCTGACTTGATCTCATCGTCCTTGATGCTCGTTGTTGTTGCTCGAGATATTTCTTGATCTCAGTTTTGTGTTGAAAGTTGTATGCATGCTTGGGTTCTGGTGGTATAGTATATCCATGGGCTTGTTTATGAGTTGCTCTACTCTAATTGTTACTGGTGTTTGGGTTTCAATATGGGTAATGATCCTGCAAAGTCTAACATTGATTCATCATTGGTTACCACTCCAATAGTATCTGTAATTCCACCTGACAGTCTTTCTAAATCAATTTTTAATAAGAAATTGAATGGAACAAACTATTTGACATGGTCTCTTGCCGTAAGGATTTTTCTCATAGGTCGACAAATGGACCACTTCATCACTGATATGCCTCCGGATTCTCAGTCTATTGCTTACAAACAATGGCGTGCTGCAGATGCTGTGTTCATGAATTGGTTGTGGCATAGCTTAGAGTCCTTTGTATTGCACATAATATCATTATGTGAAACTTTGAAGGCAATTTGGGACTCTTTGGTTGACTCCTCTCAATGAAGTAATGTTTCTGAAATTTTTGAAGCTTATGAACGGCTCTTCTCTTTACAACAGAATGGTCAACCTCTCTCTCAATATTACAACACCCTCAAAGGTCTTGGTGAGCGTTTATTACAGCTTCGTCCCTTTCCAAAAACTAAGGCCGATATGATAAAACAATGGGAGGAACTCATGACTGTTTTACTTCTGGCTGGTCTTGATAATGATTTTCGTGGCTATAGGAATCAGCTCCTGGCTGGAGGACCATTCCTTCCATGGCTAATACATACTCTAAATTGCAGTGTTCCTCATTGGGTTGATAGGCACCTTCCTCTTCTGGTAGTTCTGATTTTGCAGCTTTGGTTGGTGGTGGACGAGGTAATTCTTGCGATAGTTCTCATGGTGGACGTAATGCTCATGGTGGTTCTCGAGATTCTGGGCGAGGTACAAAGAAATGCAATCATTATGGTGGTACTAATCACACAAAGCCATGTTGTTGGAAGAAATATAGCCGTCTTGAGCAAACCCATCATATTGCTGTGGAATCTACAGGCTCTGATTCTGGTACTAGTGCTGCTAGCTCGAGTGAACCATCTGTATCCCATTCTAATTCACACAGTCTTTTCTTTGCAGCTGAGTTAGATGCTATTATGCAAGCACTCTGCATTTCTCGCTCATCCAATTCCACTGCCACTCTAGCTCATTCAGGTAGCAATGCTTGTTTTACTGCTTTTGCTCTCCAATGGGTTATTGACTCCTAAGCTAGTGCTCATGTCTCAGGAAACCCATCTTTATTTTCTGATGTGATTCAGACTACATTTCGTATCACGTTAATTGATGGGTCCTGCCGGTCTATTGTTGGTGAAAGACTACTTCAGCCTTCTCTCTCCTTTTCCCTAACCTTGATTCTATATGCTACTAAGTTTCCATTTAACTTATTGTCTATTGGTCAACTCACTAAATCATTGAATTGCGCTATAACCTTTTCGCTTTTTTCTTGTTTATTTCAAGATCTAAGGACACAAAGGACCATTGGTTCGAGATATATGTAAAATGGACTTTATTATCTGGATCCTACAAGTTTTTCTATTTCACATTCTATTTTCAGTGCATCTGTTTCTCCTTTTTAATGGCACTGTCGCTTGGGTCATCCATCCTTGGCTTGACTAAAGTTGGCAGTTCCAAGTTTAAAGTCTGTTTTGAGTCTTGAATGTGAAGCCTGTCAGCTTAACAAGCATCACCGTAGTTCCTTTCCTAATCATAATAGTCGTCAGTTTGAACCTTTTGATATAGTCCATACGAACATTTGGGGTCCTTCACAGGTTTCAACTTTTAATGAATATTGGTATTTTCTTATCTCTGTGGATGACTATTCCCAAATGACTTGGCTATTTTTAATTAAAAATTATTTTAAGTTGCCTACTATTATTTTGCGTTTTTATAACGAAATCCTTACCCAATTTGACAAACGCATCAATATTCTTCGTTCTGATAATGGTTTATAATATACTAAATCTGTCATGGATACCTTTTGTGTTAAACAAGGAATTATTTATGAGACTTTACAATTGAACAATAAATTATTTATCAGACTACTTATGCTCATACTTCCCAACAAAACGGTGTCGCTGAATGCAAACATCGTCATTTGTTATATGTGGCTTGTACCTTGAGTTTTAATATGAATGTTCCCAAACAGTATTAAGGTGAAGCTATTTTGATTGCATGTTATCTCGTTAATCGAGTTCTATCTGTTACCCTTGGCAATTAGTTATCCTTTCTCTTCTTTATCCCTCAACTTTTCCGTTTTCTCTCACTCTCTGTACCTTTGGTTGTGTCGCATTTGTTCATAACTTCAACCCAGGTTTGGATAAACTCTTCCCTTATGCCAGACGATGTATCTTTGTTGGTTATTCCCGCACTTAAAAGGGTTATCGTTGTTATCATTTTCCTTCTCAACAGATCTTCATGAGTGCTGATGTTACATTTTTTTAGTCTACTTATTTTTCTCGTGACAGGAACTCCACCTATGTTGGGGTTTCTTGGCATAGCTAGTCCCAAGCCCAGATAAAGGAGGAGGGTTGTGCGTTAGGTAGCCGACAACCACCACAATAGTCAGTCAGATTTCTTTATGGATTTGAGACCTAATGAAATTTCGTTGGGGCATATCCTACTTAGCGACGCGTTATATGGTCCGAGTACAACGATAAATAAGCAAAGACCGCTGCGCCAGCGCCCAGATGCAGTGTTAAATAGGCAAGGGTCCTCACACTTTCTTGGACGAGTGAGAGAGGTAAGGAAGCTAATCCAAAATAGAAGGTTGAGATTAGGTACTTGGAATATTGGGAGCCTAATTGGAAAACTTACGGAAGTGATAGATACAATGGAAACGAGAGGAATCGCAATTGCTTGCTTGTAAAAGACAAAGTGAATGGGACATAAAGCTAAAAAGATTAAGAGGACTAAGTGTAAGTCATGGTATACGGGACTAAATAGATTGAGGAATGGGGTCGGAATAGTGGTAAGCAAGGACCTAAAGGAAAATATAGTTAGTGTAAAGCGATAGGAAGATAGAATTATTATAATTAAGTTAGTGTTAGGAGAAGAAATAGTGAACGTAATTAGTGCTTACGCCCCTCAGGTGGGTTTAGGAAATGGACATAAAGAGAAGTTTTGGGAAGACTTGGAAGGAGTACTACTAGAAATACTCCAATGAGAGATGGTCTTCATAGGAGGAGACTTGAACGGTCATGTAGGACGCGATGTAGATGGATACATAAGAGTACATGGAGAATATGGATATGGTAATAGAAATGAAGAAGGGAAAAATATTTTGGAGTTTGCAGTGGCCTATGATCTCATGGTGACTAACACCTTTTTTAAGAAAAGAGAGGAACATTTGGTAACTTATAAGAGTAGCTCCTCAAGGACATAGATTAACTTTTTTAACTAAGAAAAGAGACCGCCTAACTTGTAAAGATTGCAAGGTTATACCGGAGGAGAGCTTTACTTCCCAACATAGGTTGTTGATCATAGATGTGCAGTTTCAAAGGTGTACTATAAGAAAAACGTTGTATAAATGCTCGAGAATTAAATGGTGGAACTTGAAAGGTGATAAGCTACTAACACTAAGAGAAAGAGTTCTAAAGAAAGATGTTTGGACAGTAAATGTGAGTGCAAATACTATGTGGGACACGGTAGCAGAGTGTATCAGAAGGGTAGGAAAAGAAGTCTTAGGAGAATCCAAAGGGGATGCTCCTGTACAGAAAGAGGCTTGGTGGTGGAGTGAAATCGTCCAAGAGAAGATAAAGAGTTAAACGAGAATACTTTAAATTTTAGCAAAAAGATAGAAATGACGTAAACCTGGAGAGGTATAAGGAAATAAAACGAGAAGCCAAAAAGGTAGTTAGCGAGGCTAAGGCAAAGGCATTGAGGAGTTATATAGGCAACTCGATACTAAAAAAGGCAAAAGATAGATATTCAAGCTTGCTAAAACCAAAGATAGGAGGACCAAGGACTTAAACCAAGTTAAATGCATTAGGTATGAGGATGGAAAGGTATTAGTAAAGGAAGAGGAGATAAAGAAGCGCTGGAAGAGCTACTTCTACAAGTTATTTAACGAAAGTAGCAATAGTGACATACAGATGGGGCAGCTTACCAATTCTAGGGAAGAATTGCATTATATGTACTATAAGAGAATCAATAGGGAAAAAGTAGAAGAAGTATTGAAAAGGATGAAGAATGGAAAAGCAGCCGGACCAGATGGTATCCTTATTGAAATTTAGAGGTGCTTGGGAAAGAATGGCATAAGTTGGTTGACAAAACTTTTTAATATAGTGCTAAAGAGCAAGAAGATGCCTGATGCATGGAGGAATAGTATTCTTATACCCATATACAAGAACAAAGGAGATATTCAAAACTGTGTGAACTATCGAGAGATTAAATTAATGAGCTATACGATGAAATTATGGGAGAGGGTTATTGAGAGAAGATTAAGAAGGACAACAAACGTTTTAAAGAATCAATTTAGTTTCATGCCTGGAAGATCAACCATAAAGGCTATCTTCCTCTTGAGGAGGTTAATGGAACAGTATAAAGAAGATAAAAAAGATTTACATATGGTGTTTATTGATTTGGAGAAAATCTATGATAGGGTTCTTAGGGAGATTTTAGAGAGAGTATTGGAAAAGCAAGGAGTGTGTGTAATATATATTGAGGCGATAAAGGACATGTATAACAGAACAGAGACGTCTATACGGACGATTAGCGGAGAGACTAAGGAGTTTCCTATCACGATTGGTCTACATCAAGGCTCAACATTAAGCCCGTACTTGTTTGCCCTAGTTATGGATGAGATTACTAGACATATTCAGGATGAGGTACCATGGTGTATGTTATTTGCAGATGATATTGTCTTAGTAGATGAGAAGAAAGAAGAAGTAAATGCTAAACTAGAATTGTGGCCGGAAACGTTAGAGGCAAAAGGGTTGAGGTTAAGTCGATGAAAGACAGAATATATGGAATGCAAGTTTAATCAAAATAGAATAACGAGTAGCATAGAAGTAAGTTTGGGCACTCAAAAGATTGTAGAAAAAGAAAACTTTAGATATCTTGGATCTATGGTTCAGCAGAATAGAGTGATTGATACTGATATAAGTCACAAGATTCAGGCCGGGTGGACCAAATGGAGGAGTGCTTCAGGTGTTTTGTGTGATCGAAAAGTTCCTCTCAAGGTTAAAGGAAAGTATTATAAAATGGCAGTAAGACCAGCGTTGTTATATGAATCAAAGTGTTGGGCAATAAAGCATAATCATGTTCAAAAGATGGCAGTTGCGGAGATGAAAATGTTAAGATGGATGTGCGGGATCATTAGGAGAAATAGGGTTAGGAACAAGGAGATTAGGAGCAAAGTAGAAATAGCACCGATTGAAGATAAAATGAGAGAAAATTGACTAAGGTAGTTTGGTCATATTAAAAGACGTCCAACAGAGACACCTATTAAAAGGTATGAAAGTATGAAGATTGACATGAATAAGAGAGGGAGAGGGAGAGGGAGACCCAAGAGTACTTGAAAAGTTACTATTAAACATGACCTAGCTCACATGGATTTAACGGAGGATATGGCCCTTAATAGATTTGATTGGCGTCGTCAAATCCATATAGCCGACCCCACTTAATGGGAAAAGGCTTAATTTGGTTTGGTATTTTCCTCGTGACAGGGAGGTCTCCCCTTCTTCTCCAGAGGACGAGTCTACTACCACCTTGGATGATCTTGTTCTTTCTAATCCTGTTCTTCCTACTTCTAGTCCTAGTTTGCCTCCATTACCAGTACATCATCCTTTACAAGTGTATCAACGTCATTCTCGTCCTATCGCTTCATCAGCACCCTCAACACTGCACCTATGGATTCTGAGTCACTTGAGGCATCTGCCATGAATGTTCCTGAAACCTCTGAAGATCATAACACTACCTCTCCTGAGTCTACACCTTCCATTGATGATCTTTCTATTACCCTACGACGAGATAGACGTACTTATACAAAACAACATCCTATTACTAACTTTGTTTCTTATCATCATATGTTACCTCGTCTACAATCCTTTGTTTGTGCCTTATCCTCCATTTATGTTCCCACCTCTTATGAACAAGCTTTATTGTCACTAAACTGGAAGGCAGCAATGAATGAGGAGATGTATGCATTATATCATAATCACACATGGGAACTTACATCTCTTCCACCAAGAAAGAAGACAGTGGAGTGTCCATGGGTATATACCATCAAGTATTTGTCAGATGGATCTATTGAGTGATTCAAACTCGGTTGCTAGCTAAGGGATATTCATAGACCTATGGAGTTGACTACTTGGAGATTTTCTCTCAAGTTGCTTGCCTTAACTCAGTCTATATTCTTCTAGCAATGGCAGTAAGTCCTAGCCCTTGTTTTAATTAGATATTAAAAATGGTTTTCTACATGGTGAGCTTCACAAAAGAGATATATATGGACCAGCCACCTGGGTATGTTATTTCAGGCAGTGAACATCTTATTTGTCGTTTGCATTGAGCTTTATATGGTCTCAAGTAATTCCTACGTGCATGGTTTGATCGATTTAGTAAGGTTTTTTTTGTATTATGGTTTTAGCAGATCTACAACCGATCACTCAATGTTCATAAATCATGCATCCACTAGTACCATTATTTTGATTGTTTATGTTGATGATATTATTATTTCTGGAGATGATGAAAGGGGCATTTATGAATTGAAGCAACATCTAGGAAAGCAATTTCACACAAAAGATCTTAGAACTTTATGTTATTTCTTAAAGAATAAGGTTGCTCGATCATCACAGGGTGTATCTCTATCTCAGAGGAAATATGTACTAGATTTGCTTTCCGAGACTAAACTCCTTGAATCACGTCCTGCTAATACCCCTATGGATTCTAGTGTTCGTCTTGATTTTGAGAGTGGTGATTTCTTTCCCAATGTTGGTTGGAAATGTCTTCTTGGGAAAGTTGATTTACCTCACTGTGATACGACCGGATATTACGTATGTTGTTCATGCATGCTCCTCGTCAGCCACATTTTGATATTGTACATTGAATTTTGAGGTATTTGAAGAGTTCTCCAAACCAGGGACTACTCTATCAACCTTCCATCACATTAGATGTAGTAAAATATAGTGACGTAGATTGGGCTAGCAGTCGTTCTGATAGGAGATCTACTGCAAGGTATTGTACCTTTGTTGCTGGTAGTCTTGTGACTTGGCATAGTAAGAAGTAAATAATAGTTGCTCGTTCTAGCGCTAAAGCTGAATATAGTGCCATGGCCCATACTGCTGTGGAGATACTTTGGGGGGTTTATTCACTACTTCAGGATTTTGGCATTAAAATTTCCACTCTAATGTCAATGTATTGTGATAATCAAGCTACTATCTTTATTGCCAACAATCCTGTGTCATGAACGAACAAAACATATAGAGGTGGATTGCCATTTTATTCGTAATCTTCTAATTAAGAAGGTCCTTACTACCCCGTTTGTATGCTCAGATTCTCAGTTGGGTGACATACTCACTAAGCATTTGTCGTGCTCTCTATTCCAGCAATTCTGTTCCAAGCTGGGCATTCTATGCACCTGCTTGAAGGGGAGTGTCAAAATATTCCAGAATGATTAGGGCTAATTGATTGATTACTATTGATTGTATTTTCCTTTCTTGTCGATGGTATTTTCCTTTCTTAGTTGTAATCTCTTGTTACAAATACAATGCTAGAAAGGAAGGCTAGTTGAAGCTCTCTGGTTCTTTTTCATCCTATTCTTCAACTATGATGATAGTAGCAAAGACACCTGAACGCTAGTGTCAAAATTCAATTACAGTTCTTGTTCTAAAAAAGCACAAGATCTCAAGACAGCTAAAGCAGAACTCCTGGAAGATCATTTTTAAGCAACTAGTCCCCGCACAAATTGTTCCTATAGTATGCCTTACAGCAAACTAAAATCAAAGGAAATCTTCTCTATAGACCCTAAATGACATTTATGTCTATGTTTGGATCATGGATTTGTAGAGGGAAAAGAAAAAACTAAAGGAAATGGCAGGAAAGCAAAATGAGCAAAACTGTCAAATTTATTTCATTTTTCAGTTGAGTTAGAAAAATGAGAAGATAATTAATAGATATTTGTCAAAACAATAAATAAATTTCACTTAGTTAAGCATAACATATATGGTTAAATTTTGTTTGACAGGATATAAGCAAACTGAAACAGAAGATTAAATTAACCTGATCAAAATTAAACTGCAAGCATGTTAATAAAGGTCAATGATGAAACATCAAAGCACATTATTTGCATTTAGGGTTACTTTTTCAGTCATCATTTTCATAATAGGAATTCATTCCCAGAAGTTAGGATCGAAGTTTAGAGGCAGAACCTAGCAGTGTAAACAATTCAAGGAAATTTATGGAAATTCAACTCCATAAGCATTTAAGGAACAGGTGTTCCTACTGACAATATATGGTAAGCACAATTGCCAACTAAGAGGCAAGGACATTTCTAAGGTCATGTTATGTCGGATACCTACACTCCTTGGACACTCTTCAGACACTTAAAAGATACACATTCATAACTTGGGCATACATAAAACATATAGTAATTTGGAAAAGAAACTTGAAATCAAATGAAAGGATAAAAATAATATAAATTCACATCTATTTTTAATCAAATGTAAAGAAAAAAAATTATATGAATTCACATTTACTTTTTATTTTAGAAATTTGAAGACCTAAAAATTCTATTTTGTCTGTAAATTACACAAATGAACAAGTAGTTTTAGTATTCACTAATGTGTCCCTACCATATTATGTCCTAATAACTTTGGTAACTACCGTGTCAGCATATTTGTGTCATGTTGCATCCGTATTCTATGTCCTTATCACTACTTCTTAGCATGCAAATGGTAAAATGCACTAGCATACATAACTACCTAATGATCCTAATGCTACTAGAATAAAATAGAACATATATGCAGTGGTAAAAAGTAAAGATGTAACGTCTTACCCTAACCAACGTTCCTGCATAATCCAAGACCCGAGCAGCAAGCTCACATGCTGCCCTCATGCAAGTAATGCCTTCAGAATCATGTATTTGATGTTCACTAGAGAGTTCCGGTAAAATTTTTGAATCTACGTAAGGGGGCTTTGGTATGTGATCAGGCACAGGAAGACGTGGTGATACCTTTCCACGCCTCAAAGGTGGTATTCTTCTAGAGATTGTTGAAGTTCGAAATTCGCGTTCTCTAAAATATTGCAAGAAAATTGATCAAGAAGGCAACCCAAGAATCAATGTAACTATCATACAACAATAAAAACAAACTACATAGGTCCCGAATTATATGACACGAAATATAGAGGCTTCACTTAACCAAATCACATACATTTAAATGGACAAGGTTCCTTCGCATAATCTGAACATTCCAATTTTCTAAAACATTCAACTCATATGCAAGAAGGAAATATCAAAATGAAAGGGGAAATCCTACTTGGCATCACATGCCAAACCATTGAGTCCTCGAGATTTTTAAAACAAGATGCTGGCCCAAATCATAATAGCATTCCAAGAGGATGAATAACAGATCAAATGATGTGATATAAACAAGTGTAAGCATGAACATAAAAGAGATGGGAGGGGTGAGAAAACAAACACAAGATTTATAATGGTTCGGCTTCAATCCAACCATGCATTCACTCCTCATGCTTTGCCCTCAAATTTTCCACTATCTTTGAAGAGATTGATACACACTAGATTTGCACGTGTGCTAGCCAATCCTTACAATCAAGTAGTCTTTGTGCAAGTTCACTCAAACATCATCTAATCTCACCATCAAATATAGGCCCCGTTTTGGCTCACCAAAACTTACAAGAATTTCTAACAAATTATTTCAAAATATTGTCTCAATCACTCAACAAACCAATGAGGCATGAACCAACCTCTTTACAAATGACTTGTAAGTGAAAACTCTCACCCGAAATGGGTACAATGTATTCAAAGGATCGATATACTAACGTGTTGAAATAACTTGATATACATTGTTAGGTCCATTTCCTACAAACTTACATTTTTGGGAAATGTTTGAAGGAGTTTTCCCCTTTGAAAAATAACCATTACAACCCATTTTTCAAGTTTCCCCAACTAAATGTCAACACATAACCCTTCATGAGTTGACCAATTTGGGCAGTGGGCTTTTTATTAATGCTACAACACCTATGTGTGGACACATTAATCACCATGTGTTGACCAATTTGGACATAATGCATCTTTAGCTTGTTTCAAACATCATGCGTCATTATATTCGGCCTATGTGTCATGTTAAAAACTTATGCTCTTCCATTAACATAAACCATATTAAGTCACAAGAATTCTTTTTTTTTTTTCCCAAATAATCATCTATGCTTTTTCATCATCAAACCAATATAACAAAAACCTTAAAAACTTAACACAATCATAAGAACAACTAGGGGTGGAAACGAATCGAGCTTTTATCGAGCTATTCGAGCTCGGCTCGGTAAAAGCTCGATTCGAGCTCGGTTCGTAAAGATTTCGAGCCGAACTCGAGCCTGGTTTAAGGCTCGATAATGAATCGAGCCGAGCTCGAGCCTGATAAAATTCGGCTCGTCGAGCTCGCGAGCCTATTCGAATATGACAAAACGACGTCGTTTTGTGTAAAAAAAACCTAAGCTTCAAGTTTTCTATTTCATTTTCACACTTCACAGATTTCACTCGAATCACTCACGCGACGCGGCGCGGCGCCTTTCTGTCGAAACTGAACCAGAAACGATCGCCGGCGAGTCGGCGACCCTCTTGCGAGTACATGCTGGTAAGATCATTTCCGGCGCCGATAAGTCGTGGCCGTTGGTATCTGTTGGTGGAAACTGGAAAGTGAGGTAAATCCTTCAATCTCCGTTGTTCTTTTCTTATTTTCAGTCGTGAACGATCCCTTAATCTCCGTCGTGAACGATCCCTTAATCTCATTCTTGAACGATCCCTTAATCTCCGTTGTTCTTTTCTTATTTTCTCAGTGAGCAAACAGGCACTGTAGGGAAATACTCCAGCCTCCAGGCGTAGGTCTTGCCCCGTCTCACTGACTCACTCTCTTGCCTCTGCCGGTAAGTATAGGTATAGGAAATTTTGGATTGAAACTGCAATTTCACCCACGGTCAAGTGGGTGATGTGGGTGTGCGATTGTGAATCTGTGATCTTCGTTTCTGTGATTTTCTTCATTTCTGTGATTTTTTTGTATACATATATATATCTCTATGTGTATTTCATGTTCTGTGTGTGTACATATATAGGAAATCTGTGATCTCTGTGTGTATATACATCCTAAGGGTATTTCATGTTCGCTTATTTGGTTCTGATTGGGCTTTTTGATTCAACTGAAAGCTAATTGTTTTCAATTCAAATTAAATTTATGGGGGTAATATATACATAGGCATTTCTTTCAAATTGATATATTTATTCAAGAAGATTTGAACTTTTCTATTTTGAGTCTTATTCTTTATTTTATTTAGCAAGAAATCTATTATGGTATAATCTGCAACATTGATATTATTTTTTCTTTCATTTGGAAAAAAGTATAGTTGTTTGGAGAAGAAAAAGGCCTTTTCTATGGCAATACTGAGATTGATATTTCAGTGAGGTAAATAAAATAAAACAAATTTTTATTTGTTTTATGTAGATTGAAATAATCCATGTCATCTCCGACTAGTCAACCCCCTCCATCTTCAGCAGCACATACTTGTGGTTCTTCCTCTCCTACTCCAAACAATGAGAATATTGAGATTGATTATTCCCAAGGAGATGAGCAAACTAGAGCTAAAGAACCACTAGTGATGACTAGGGCAAAAAGACAAAAGAAATCTACTGTTTGGTTGGAGTTTAAGGAAATTGAACTTCC
>JAVXUM010000011.1:8812008-8831066 GCA_035590655.1 Pouteria glomerata | reverse complement strand
GGAGGAGAAGTATAAAAACAACACTTAGGCATTTGCTAGGACCATTCGGCCAAACCATAGGAAAAATAAAAAATCAAAGAGAAAAAGAGAAAGAAAGGAAAATGAAGAAGAAAAGAGAGGGAAAAAAGAGAACAAGAAGAAGAACAAGAAGAGAACAAGAATTTCAAAGTTTGAGGGCCTAGAAAGACGAAGGTGAGTCTTACTAATTCTAACTTCCATTAGTATTGAAGATTAAGGCCAATTGAGATAAAAATTGAAAGGTATGTTAAACATGAAGTAATTTTAAGGTCCATGTGTGTTTAAGGTTGTCTTGGTGAATAAATTCCAAGAAAAAAGCAAGAATTGGAGAAAGGATTCTAGAAAACCCTAATTGAGAGCTAGGAAATCAAGACTACTCCTCCTTTCCCTTTTCTTCAAATTCGGCCAGCCCTTGAGGTAGGGATGTTCTACACTACTTCATATATGTATGTATGCATGTTTGGGGTGTTATATATGTGGTTCGATTTGGAAAATTTAGAAAAAATTGTGAAAAGATTGAAAACTAACTAAGCTAACTATATGTTCACTAAAATGGCTAAAAACCTAACCTAATGGAGGGCTGCATATTTCTCCTTTTGGGGTCTGAAAAAAAGAGGCTTTAGGGTTTAGGAACCCTAGAAATTTCATAAAATTGATCCCCTAAAATGTATGTAAAAAATTATGCAAGTTGGTAGCTTTTTGGCACCCAAAAACCTTAAAAATGTCACAATTTCGTGTGAAACCTTAGGGCTAGAAATCTCAGGTTTTAGGGGCTGAAAAACAGAGTATAGGAGGCTTAAAACCTCTAGATTCTATTGAAATTCATTTCCCCCAAGTTTGGTTAAGTTATGGTGCAAAAACATACCAATTTGGAGACTTAGAAACCAAGAAGTAGAAGAAAAAGCCTAACCGGCAGTGTGCTGGAATTTCAGTGTTTGAGCAGTGTTTTAAGCTTGAAATTTTGGTTAGAATGATGTATTAAAAGTGTAGGAAGAAACCCTAATTGGTATGGCAAAAATTGGCTAAGTTTCGGGTACCAAACATGACCATTTTGGGCTCGAAAATGGAACCAAACTTAGGTTTAATTTTCAGTGTTTCAAATCTGGATTTTTAATGTTATTACTACCATAATGGAGTTAAAATGTTGGTAAATGCATTAATGGCATGTTTATTGATTGTTTAGTATGTTTATGGAATGAATATGGAAGTTATGTGCATGTTGGATGGAAGTTCTTTACCTAATTGGCAAATGAACTTATTATGTTTTTATGATATGGAATTAAATGTGGACTTAAAGAAAAGAAATAAAGTTGTTGGTTATTTATTTGTCCAGGGTTGGGTATGGTAAAATACGAAGAGTCTTGAGATACTCTCGGGTTAAAAGTCCTGGAACCTGCACAGGGTTTGGTTTTCATGCCGGTGGGTTAGTAGCCCACAACATGTTTTGTGTACCTATGGCGTATCGTCGCCTTAGACTATCGTCCTAAAGCACGTTTAGTTCTGTAGTCAGATTTAGTGTGGCATATCGTCACCCTGGGCTATGACCCTAAAGCACGTTTAGTTATGTGCCCACTTCCCGATGATTGTGTGCAAGGTTGTTGAATAATGAAAAAGTTACTAAATGGCTACAGATAAAATGTATACTTGCCAATTGGTGAAATTGCAATAATTGACGATGATGAATGATGTAGTATGATGATATTCTATATTTTATGTCTTTTGTAGATGTTCGTCGTAATTATGTTCCATAAGACTGTAAATGTGCATACTTTGCATTATATATATATATTGTTGTGGAGTAGCATGAGCACACGCCGTCCGTGCTCACGTCCCTACAGATGTCAATGCAGAACCCACACAGGAAGACTAAAGGTGACCTGAGTCAAAGATAGAGGAATTTGTGGCATTCCTAAGGTTTTTGAATAGTGTGAAATCTTATCATGTACCATTATGCACTTTGAGTTTTGGACTGTAATGACCATGAGGTCTAATGTTGTAAATTTAAAGTAATGACAGCTAATTTACTTTTTTCTTATGTATTATGGTTCACTTATACAGTCTGGATACAGTCTGGGTTTTATATTGTTTATCCAGTTTTCGATGTTATAGTTGTGGGTCCCATTGCGTGACCGTTGTATATGCTCTGATATGATACCCAAGTTATACATGATATTTATGTTTGTCATCCACTTCTCGGGTCCTCGAATCCGGGGCGTGACAGGATGCTTCCTATACACCAATCCGAACTTATTCACAAGATAGGAGTTCACCACATTACAACAACTGCCACTCTCAGTTATCATGCTATATAATTTGTCATTCACGGTACACCTTGTATGGAAGATATTTTCTCTTTGAATTGAATCCCTATTTTTCACACTCAATCGTGCACTCAAACCCCTCATGGTAACCATAGCATATGACAACCCAACCATAGAATTTTGTTCACCTATCTCTAATTCCTCCTTATCTTCATATTCAACCAGATTGGGTGTCTCCTCTTTCTCAACTTCTTCTCCACTCTCTATACCTCCATCTTCCCTCATAAACATCACCCTTTGGTTTGGACATTGATTTGCATAATGCCCATGCCCCAAACACTTAAAACACTTCACCTCTCTAGCTCTAGTAGGGACCCCCTTCTTTTTATTCTCATACATCTTTCCTTTCCCTTTCCACTCTTCGTTTCCATTCCATTCCTCATTTTTTTTGTTTTAGCAGCTTCCTTTCAGTCTTTTTCGCTTTGCCAACGTTTGGTTTCCATTGGTTTTTAGTAGTAGCAACAAATGACCCACTTCCATACTTCAAAGATCTCTTCATTTCAATTGTTTTTCTACCTTAATGGCAATGTGCACCATTTCAGTTAGAGTATAGTAAGAATGTAACTCCACCATATGAGCTATCTCCATGTTCAAGCCAGCCAAGAACCTTGCCATGGTGGCCTCTATAGTTTCTTCCAATTGTGTCCTAGCCAACGCCACCTCCATGGCCTTATAATACTCTGCTACACTTTTACTCCCTTGTAAAAGCTTTTGTAACCTTTGATATAGCTCCCTAAAGTAATGTTATGGGACAAGCCTCTTCCTCATGACTTCTTTCATGGCCTCCCAAGTAACAATAGGCCTGAGTCCCAGAGTTCGTCTTCTAACCAACAACTAATCCCATCACACTATAGCATATTCTTTGAACTCTACGGCTGCAAGCTTCACTTTCTTCTCTTCTGAATAATTATGGCATTCAAAAAGAAGCTTGACTTGTCTTTCCCACTCCAAACATAAGTCTAGATTTTCCTTCCCATGAAAAGAAGGAATCTTTATCTTGATACTCCCCACATTTGAATCAACTCTCTTTTCAACTCTTTCCCCAACTCTATAGTCCCAATTCCTATAATTTCTACCACCCTTTCTTCCTCTAAACATTCTTCCTCTAAATGGCCGAAAACCTCAACCTCCCTAATTGTAGAGGCTGAAATCTTGCTCTTCTTCAACATATTCATTTCCCCATTCATCTTCGTTATGCTCTTCATCCCTAAAATTATCAACTCTTACTTCTTCATTTCTGCCCACATATTGGTTGAAACCCATTCTATGCATTCCAATACCTCTTCTTCTTTCAACATTCTCCCCATTTGATGATCTATCTCCATTTCCCCTATTCCTAGTCTCTTTTTTACCCCTTACCTTTAACCTTTCAATCCTATCCAATAAGATGGTCATTACAAAGTTATTTCTGTCCATTTATTGCCTTAGTGCCTTAAGTAATACATGGTCATCTACAACTCTTCCATCCACACTGCTACCACCCCTGGCCACACTACTACCACCCCTGGCCACACTACTAACACCCCTTACCACATTGCTACCATTGACTTCTTGGTCGTTGGACATATTTTAAAGCTGCAATTAAAAGATGTTAGTAGTAAATGGCTCACCCTCTCAAATGTTTTCACTCAAATAATGGCTTTTCTCTCTAATATTCTCACACTCTTGTCTTTTACTACTCAATTTTCTTCATTATGCTTCTTTTCAAGAACAACGACAGTTTGACTCTCTAATCACTTGAATATATATATCAATGAAAATCAAGAACGATTAGGAAGAAACGAAGTTGCAAGAGCGGATTAATGTGACACTTGGAACAATAAAAGATGACACCAAATTAGAGATAAATAAAAGGTAAATGCAATGACTCCTAGAAAGTAGATTTGAGACTCTCGAATATGATGATATCAACCCCGATAGGTAGATTGCAAAGTTAGGTATACTGATTGCATCAAATTTCAGATAAGAGCTCAATTTGCTTCAATTTAAGTTCATCAATTAAATCAATGAATTTTGAGCTAAAAATTGGTGGACAATTGCACTCTGATATAAGTAAAATGAGGGTAAATTTTGGAAATTTTCCGAGCGGTTTTAGGTATTCAAAGAGAGACTATTTAGTCTGGGTACCACCCTTAGTTTGCCAATCAAATAAATGAATTTTAGCCTGAAATTTTAGGACCAAACATACGTATATGAGGATAGTGTTGTGGTAAAATCCCAAAATTTTTTGGGTGGTTTTGGTTGGTGAGCTGAGTTTTTGCCGATTTCTTCCCAAATTTCAGTTCTGTAGTCAAATGGTGGAATTTAACCCCTAGATTTTGTGTAAGAGGCTTTTAATATCCCAAGATGAGATTTGGAAAGTTTGAGGTTAAAATCCCAATCCTAACTATTTGTTTAAGTTTTAGTTCAATACCCCAATGTAACAATCAACTCAACAAACACTTTCAGTGCAAATACCAGTGACCAAAAGATTACCAAAATACTCGACACCTTAGGGCATTAGGTTAGATGAAATTTATGTAAACCCTAATAGATCCTTTCTTAGTCGAATGCCATGAAGAGAAACAAACAGAATTTGAAAAGACAAAATAAGATAATACCTTGTTTGACGTACCAGCTCTGATACCAAAATGATGAAGGATCTTAACCATACATCAACAAAGTCGACTTCTTCCCTTAATCAACACAACCCCAACCTGTGGAGAGGCACCAATCAAAAATGAAAAAGGAAGCCAAGGAACCAACTCACAATAGAAACACGTTCTAAGGCAACTTGATTATCAAAGATAAAATAGGCAAGTGGGTAGATTGTAAAAGTCCATGTTCTTTCAAAAAAATAATAGAAAAAAATCCAAATCCTTATAAATGGAATTCCTAAGGTTTCAAAAAGTACATTTGATGTCAGACTAATGCCTATTTATTGGCTTACAGACATAAGGGTAAAATAGTAATTTTGTTCTTTTAAATTACATAAGAAATTTTATGGATAAAAGATCGTGGGTGCCTAACAAAGAAGCAGGCGTGCACCCAAGCCTTGTGTAGCCAACTGTTCAACCAAAGTCCTGAGAGAATCAGGTATAATCTAGCCTCGGCGGGCGCCTAAGGTCTAACATAGTTGGGTGCCCAAGATCTCGTGTGCCCAATGTGGTTTCAGGTCGTGTGCCCAAGATGCTGTGCGCCCAAACTCCTTCTTAGGTGGGCACCCAAGGTCCTTCTCTGCATGGCAGATTCCCCACATCCACTTGGCAAATAACCATTCTCTAGTTAATAGATTCCCCACATCCACTTGGCAAAAAACCATACACTTGGACTCCTTAAAATCACATATCATGCCTTTATTGTCACCTTGGTCGAACAATTCTATGATTAAACTTTGGAGCTCCCTTACCTTGGCTCTTGTAATGGGTCCTCGATAGTTAGGTAGTGATGGAGCTTCTTCATCCAAAAGTATTATAAGGTGGCGGTCAGACTAGCATTATTATATGGATCAGAGTGTTCAGCAGTTAAGCATAATCATGTTCAAAAGATGGCAGTTCTAGAGATGAGAATGTTAAGATGGATGTGCAGGATCACAAAGAGAGATAGAATTAGGAATGAGGAGATTAGGGGTAAAGTAAGAATAGCACCGATTGAAGATGAAATGAAAAAAAATTAACTAAGATGATTCAGTCATGTTAGAAGGCATCCAACAGAGGTACCAGTTAAAAGGTGTAAAAGCATGGAGATTGCCAGAAGTAGGAAAAGGTGAGGGAAACCCAAGAGCTGTTGGAAAGTAACTATTAAACATGACATTGCCTACATAGATTTAACGAAGGATATGACCTTTAATAAATTTGATTGGCATCATCAAATCCATATAACTGACCCCACCTAGTGGGAAAAGGCTTGATTTGGTTGGTTGGTTGGTTGGTTGGTTGGTAAATAGGGAAAGTGCACATAGAATTTTGTTAAATGAGAAAGAAAAGAATTACATAATTTTAATATATATATATATATAACATAGATTTTTAAAAATAACTCAAATATTAAGTATTATTAATTTGTTGAGAATGATTGACATAACAAATTTAAATTATAAATTAGAATTTTTCTTTAAACAATTACTCTCAAGCTTAAATAATATTTAGGCATTTTTCTTTGTATTTTTAAATTTAAAATATAACTGTTAGTGTCTTTGCATTGATAATTCTTTTATTTGTAATTTGCACTAAGTTAGAGTTTAGAAAATGTCACAAATTAGTGTAAATGGTCCACTAATGCAAGTCAAAGTGTGTTAGTGAGTCATAGGAAAGGTTAAGAGAAGTACAGTTAAAGATAAGGAAGTTTTTGTGCTCAGATTGAAGCTTCAGCTCAATGCCATCCTCTCTAGTTTTGGTTTAAAAATCTATTTGACAGTGTGTGTGGACAGTAAGTTTCATGAGTATGAAAAGGGCAGCTCACACTTGCGAGCTTCCCTTCTCACCTGGAACATATTAGAGTTTTACTCAGAATGTGTCCAGTATGCCTCGTGAGCAAAAAAAAGTGAAGCTCTTGCCCACGAGCTGCTCCTACCATTGCATGAGAATTTTTAGAGATACTAAAATGTCTGTTTTACCCCACTTTTTGATATGAAAAGCAAAAAAATATTTCAACCCTAAGTTTTTTGAGCCACACACTATTTCCTTACTATTTTAAGCAAAAATCTGTGAGAATGACAATGGGCTTAAGGAATCTTCTATTTTGATATGGTCTCGCTTCTTTAGCTTTTATCTTCTGATACCTAGCTCAAATCTATGGTGTAGAATCAAATTGAGAAGCTTCATCTTCAAGGATTGAAGGCAAATTTCTTCACGGGTTGAGGTGAGTTATGGTTATGTCTAGCAAGCAAGGTTAGGGAGTATTGTAAACAAATAGATCAATGACTTTTGGCTGGGAAATTCGTAATATTTTTCTTTAATCACCTTGTAACCTCTTTTGATATAGTGAAGATTTCTAGTCTAATCCGCTCAAAGATCCAAGGTTGTTTCTCATTTGATTTCAAAAGAGTTTTTACCTTTATCAACAAATTCTTGTGCACTTATAGTGGGTATTTGTATTAAACTAATTGTGAGAAATGGATGGTGATTAGTTTCCTATTTTTTACTATTTTTTGAACGACTTGGACCAATTTGGGACTTTTAATTGGTATCAGAGTATTAAGTGCTCACTATTTGCATTTGGACTGTTTGTCTAGGAGTAGATCCTTCAAGCATTTATGGATAATCAAAAGGAAGGTCAATCAACTTTGAGACCTCCACTTCTAAATGGGTGTAACTACCATTATTGGAAAGCTAGAATAAGAGCGTTCCTCAAATTAATTGATGAAGAATTTGGGATTCAATTACTAAATGGTGGAAACCTCCCACTATGAGTGATACAGATCTTTCACTAAAGCCAAAAGGGACTGATCAGCTACTGATAATGAGGCTGCAAGATGGAACAACAAACCTCTAAATGTAATTTTTGTAGCTGATTACACTTGAAAAGTGTAGTTACTAACTCAACAAATTAGGGAATAATGCATGCATTTCATGATTAATCTATATAATTTGTTATTATTTTATTTACATCTTGTGTTTTCCTCATTGCAGTGAAAATAAGGATATAGCTTGGGTAAGTGATGAAGAAAGCGGAGAAAATGAAGAAAAAGTATAAAACAGAATTATGACTAGAAGTGAAAGATGGACAGGAATGACGAATAGAGTTGAAAAACGAAGTCAGGAGCAGGTCCTAGACGCTAGCGTCCGGACACCCCTCCCAACCTGTCCGGACCAAATAGAGTATTGAAGTAAAATGGACTTGGTGTGAGATACATTGGTGTCTGGACACCCCGTTGTACCGTCTGGACACCCAAGTATGTTTTCGAGCATGTTTGGAGCCAAATTATACACTGGTGTCCGGACACACTCGTGAGTCGTCCGGATGGGGCGTCATTCACTATGTTCCGTGAATTTCTTTTTCTAGGGTTTTGGTGATAGTCTATAAATAGATAGTTTTATGTAGTCTTGAAGGAGCTCTTTTTCACACTTTTGTTCAGCCGTTTAGGGTTTAGTTTAGTTTTAGGTTTTTTTAAATTTTTAGAATATGTTTTCAAGTTATTTGGTGTTTTCGCTGGTTCGCTTTTAGTTTCGATTCCTCTACGCTTTTCGTTTCGTATCTACGAAATATGGTACCATTTTATTTTCAGTTTAATATAAAATTTTCTTTGTTTTTCAATTTTTTAATGGTTTATGTTTCAATCTTGATCTGTTTTGAATGTTTGAAAGTTCTTCGCATGCATAGTTGAAACCTAGGGTTTAGTTCTTGCGTTGTTGGTTTTTGGAGTTTTATTTTCTTGCGTAATAGTTTAAAGTTACTTTTATTCTTGATTTATGATGTTTATTGCAATGATGTTAGGCTAGAACATTTATAACCTTGGTTTGATGTTTCGAAGTAAGGTAAGGGATTTTAAGTAATTGAAAACCCTAAGAGTATATACGCAGCATGTATACGTAAGCGTATATACACTTTCTTTGGACTTTTAATTTGATTTACGAAAAGATATTCGAAAACAAAGTTCTTTGTCTACATTCTCTGAAATCAATGGAAAAGGATTTTGGAGCTTTAAACCTATTTTACAAACCTTTAACGTAAATAAATTGAATCCAAAACCACAAACTCTTTAAAAGATAATTTTCTGACTTCGTAATCCTTTTGACATGAGCACGAAGTTGAGTAAGTGGTAAATTAAACTTCTAATGAAATATCTTCCAATTTTTATTTTCCTTCTTTTCCAAAAAATGTGAAATTTGAATTGCAGTAGAAATATAAGGGTTTTAATCACAAGAATTTCTTTCACCTGAAAATTGAACATCAAATCAAGGTTGTTTTAATTTATTTGGATTTAAAATTTATTAAGTTGCTTTATTATTTTAGAAACTCAATAATAAATGTCATTAATGATAAAAGCCATTTACAACAACATTACAATTCAAAAATTAAACATTAAACGTAATATCTCCTGAGATGCTCTGCATGCCAGGGATGAGTTAGCTTTTTGCCCCCGACCAGCTTCAGTCGGTCAGTTCCATTTCTGGTGTATCCAAGCACTTCATATGGTCCTTCCCAGTTTGGGCCTAGTTTGCCATCTTGGGGATCCCTTGTAGATTGGTTGACTCATTTTAGCACTAGGTCTCCAATAGCAAATTCTCTTGGGCTTACCCTTGAATTATGATATTGATGCATTTTCTGTTGGTAGGACGCCATTCGAATTGCTACTTGTAGTCTCTCCTCCTCCAACAGGTCAATCCTTTCATTCATTAACTCACCATTCTGATCTAAATCGAAGCTCAATGTACGATGACTGGGAAGACTGATCTCAACCGGGATCACTGCTTCAGCTCTATAAGTTAAAGCAAAGGGAGTCTATCCGGTTGGAGTTTGCTCTGTCGTTCTATACGCCCAAAAAATGTTCGGAAGCTCATCTACCCAGTGCCCTTTAGTTCTCTCTAGCTTTATCTTGATGATCTTAAGGAGTGATCTGTTGGTGACCTCAACCTGACCATTAGCTTGAGGATGCTCGGGAAAAGAATAGTGATGACTGATCCTCAATTCTTCACACAGTCCGTTGAACTGTCTCCCTTCGAACTGCTTTCCATTGTCAGTGATGATCACTCTAGGAATACCAAACCGACATACGATGTTCTGCCATAGGAACTTTCTTATATTCTGCTCTATTATGCTCAGGAGAGCTTCAGCTTTTGCCCACTTTGTGAAATAATCAATAACAATCACTACAAACTTCCTCTGTCTTTTCCCCAGCGGGAATGGCCCAATAATGTCGATACCCCACTGTGCAAATGGCCAAGGACTTTCGATGGGTATTAATTCTTGAGCTAACAGCCTTGGCATGTTGGAGAATCTCTGACACTTGTCACATCTTTTCACAAATTTTCGGGCATCTGTCTTTAGAGTAGGCCAGTAATAACCTACCTTCAGAACTTTGCTCGCCAATGCTCTGTTTCTTGAGTGGTTGCCGCAAACCCCTTCATGGATCTCTCTCGTAATGTAATCAGCATCTCGTTCATTCAAACAACATAATAATGGAGAACTATTCCCTTGCTTATAAAGAATCCCGTCCATGATTAGGTATCTGCTTGCTCTATACTACTGGATCATCCATGTTTTGTTCTTATTTTCTGGTAAAACATTATTTTCTAAATAAGCTCTGATCAGTTTGGCCCACTCAGCATCATCTTCCACCTGATTCAGCTTTGGCACTTGGATGCTCAGAGAATGAAGTATTTCGATCGGTACTTCTGAACTTTGCTCCCCGAGAAGGCAATTCTGGCTATTCGGTCAGCCTCTTCATTTTGGAGCCTTAGCATTTTTCGTAGTTGGAACTTGAAAAACTTTTTAGACAGACTTCTCACTTTTTCATTGTGTTCCCCTCTGGCTTCATATTCTTCTTGTATCTATTCTACTACTAATTGAGAATCGCTTTGTACCTTTATTTGCTCCGCCTCCATCTTTCGGGCCATCCAGAGACCAGCCAAAAGAGCTTCATATTCTGCTACATTATTTGTGGCAGGGAATTTAAAAGCATATTCAAATTTATGGCCTTTAGGAGAAACGAGGTCTATGCCGGCACTATCAGCAGTATTAGTAGAGGTCCAAAACTCATCGGGGTCTTCTTTTCTGGGACTGGATCTGCTGGTTTAGTTGTAAATTCTGCAATGAAGTCTATTATAGCATGCTCTTTTATTGCTAGCCTCAGTCGGTACTGGACATCGAACTGGTTCAGCTCGACCGACCATTTCATCAACCGACCAGATGTTTCGAGTTTGTGCAAAACATTTTTTAGAGGTTGGTCTGTGAGGACAACAATTGTGTGAGCTTGGAAGTAGACCCTCAGCCGCAGGGCTGTAGTTACCAGAGCAAGGGTGAGTAACTATATCTTCGGATAACGCTCTTTCACTCCTCGGAGGGCCTTACTCGTGTAATAAACTAGTTTCTGAACACCATCTTCTTCTCGAACAAGGGCTGAACTCATAGCTATGGTCGAAACAGCAAGGTACAAGAATAACTCTTCCTCTGGAGTCGTCCGATTGAGCAATGGGACTGACACCGGGTACTACTTTAATTGCACAAAGGCTTACTCGCATTCGGCTGTCCACTTAAATACTTTTTTAAGAACTTTGAACAAGGGGTGGCACTTCTCTATAGATTAAGAAATAAACCTGTTCAGGGTTGCCACTCTTCCTGCCAATTTTTAAACTTCTTTTGTTGTTCGAGGGGCTACATTTCCGTTATCGCTCTGACTTTTTCTAGATTAGCCTCAATTCTTCGGCTGGAACCATAAAACTGAGGAACTTACCAGATCCAACCCCAAATGCACATTTGTTAGGATTCAACTTCATACCATACTTCCTCAAAATGTCAAAAGTTTCTTACAGATCAGCCACATGCGAATCAACCCTCTTTTTACCAGCATGTCGTTGACATAGATTTCCATATTCCATCCAATCTGGCCTCTAAACATTCTATTCATCAGCTGCTGATAAGTCAGCCCGACATTTTTCAACCTGAAGGGCATCACATTATAGCAGTACAGTCCTTAGTTAGTGATGAAGGCCGTATGCTCCTGGTCATGCTCGGCCATTTTTATCTGATTATACCCCAAAAATGCATCCATAAATGATAACATCTCGTGACCGGTTGTTGAATCTACTAATAAATTAATGGACAGCAAAGGAAAACTATCATTTGGGCATGCCTTATTCAAATTGGTAAAATCGACACACATCCGCCACTTGCCATTCGACTTCTTGACCATTACTACATTGGACAGTCAAGTGGGATAATGAACCTCCCAACTAAACTTCGCCTTTATTAATTTGTTGACCTCATCGGCAATAGCTTCATTCTGCTTCGGGCAGAAAATTCTTCTCTTTTGCTTTATTAGCCGAGCAGTTAAAAAGATGTTGAGGTGATGAGTAATCATACTCATATTTATTCCTAGCATGTCTTCATAGGACCAAGCAAAAACATCCAGGTTATTCAATAAAAATCCTTTATTTCCTTTTTCAAAGGCTCAGGCATCTCTGACCCCACTTTTATTGTTCTTCCCTGACCGGGAGAGCCAACGTTGAGATCTTTTATTTCCTCTTCAGGCTCTTCGCATCTTATTTCTTCTTCGTTTTGGTCTTCCAACCCATCTATCACTAGGGCTTCTCTGGGAGTCTCCTCTATCAGGGAAGACATGTAACATTCCTGAACTACTTTTTTATCACCCTTGACACATCCGACCTCATCTTCAGTCGAGAACTTGACCAAAAGATGGTAAGTGGATGTGACCGCTTGGAATTGGTTGAGGGTTGTTCTCCCCAAAATCACATTGTACGCTGATGGATAATCCACAACTAGGAAATTGATCATCTTTGTAGCCTGGTGTGGTCCCTCTCCAGCGTCATTGGCAAAGCGATAGAATTGAGTGGGGCGACTCGGTCTCCTGTGAAACCAACCAAGGGGGAAGATACTGGTCTCAATCTCTCCCAACTGATCTTCTTTTTTTTGAACCCCCCAATATAAAATATCGGCCGAACTCCCACTATCAACCGAGATTCTCTAAGTTTTGAAATTGGCAATTATGGCCGAAATAACAAGGAGGTCATCGTGAGGTTGACATACCTCATTTGCTTCCTCTTCCATGAACAAGATCGATCGGGACTCCCCTTTTATCTTTTTGGTCGGTCAGTCTGCCACCAGCACTTCTCTGGGTCTGCTGAGTTCCTGAGCATATTTCTTCCGAGTGGAAGAGGACTCCTCCTTAACACAAAACCTCCTGATATCACCCATATTTCACCAATTGGGTTTCGATTTTGTCTTGCGGGGTTAGGGTTCTATCTATCGGGACTTCTTCTTCTCGGGCTACGTTGGTCGGTCGCTCTTCGGTCGGGCCTCCTGTTGTCGTGACCCAGAAGGAACCAACCAAGCCTTCCCTTTCGTATAAGCTCTTCCACCCGCCTTTTAAGGTCAAAACATTCTTTTATGTCGTGACCATGATCCTGATGATAAAAATAATACTTCGCTCGGGTTGGACTCTCCACCGAGGCCGTCATTGGTGTTGGCCACCTGAAGTCAGGATCATGCTAGATTCAAAGAGCACGTCCGCCAGACTTACATTCAGTGGAGTAAAGACCCTCTGATCATCAAATCTTCGGTCACTAAATCTCCAATCATCAAATCTCCGCGGCCCCTTGTCCGGCAGGTTGTCGAATCTCTGGTTCTTGGAGTCTCTATTGTCTCTAACATTGTCCAGGCCACTTTGCCTTTTCTTATTGGGCTTAGAACTCGAAGCTCCATCGGTATCTTTCTTTGCCTTCATCCTATCCTCCATATTGATATACTTTTAAGCTTAGAACATGAACTCAGCTAGGTCAAAAGGTGGCTTCTTCACCAAAGATGCTATGAACCTGGGTGACTGTAACCTGCTCATAAAGGCGGTAAGTACCATTTTCTCATTGGCCTCATCAACTTCTAAAATCTCTTTATTAAACCTCCCCACATAGTCTCTCAGGGGTTCATCCCTCATTTGTCTTATAGTGAGAAGATGAGTAACGGGTCATCTCTGCTTCTGACCGCCAATAAAATGACTCACAAAGAGCTTGCTAAGCTCAGAGAAAGTGGCAATCATGCTAGGCTTGATCTTGGAGAACCACGTACGGGAGGCTCCCTTCAGCGTCGCTGGCAAAACTTGACACATGATCTCATCTAGGTAAGCGTGGATGAGTATCAGTGTTTTGTATGTTTCCAGATGATCCAATGGATCTTGTGACCCATCAAATGAATCTAGTGCTGGCATCTTAAACTTCGCCGAAAGATGACACACCATTACTGTTGGGGTGAATGGAGAATTAATGTTGCCTAACAGATTCTCCACTGTATTTGGCATCTTCACAGCCACCAAAACTCCCTCTATTTGAGCCTGCGTGGCTCTGAACTATTCTTTCCATGTGTAGGCTTGGGCGCCCCTTACGCTGGTGGCTTCAGCCCTTGACACATCCCTACGGTCACTGGGGGGCGATAGCTCCCACCGTCCTGCCCCTTCTTCTCGATTCCTCAGGGACATCATTCTCCCCTACAATACCAGCTCCTTGCATTGGCGGGGCTTTGGCAACTCCTACTTCGGGTCCGGCAGGGGCCATTTCAACTCCAACCCCAACGGGGGCACCATTTCTCTCCATATTGTGTTCAACCGCACCTCCATTGTTTGCTCTATTCACCGGCGAAACTGCTGGAGGTGGGACCGCAGCAACAGGAGGTGTGGCATTCATCCACTACAGCAATATTTGGTTATGGGCCATCAGCGTTTGCATAACAGCCATCATCTCCTACATCTATCTCTTCATAGCGTTGATCCTTTCGTCATTCTAGTTTTCCATCTCTACTGTTGGCTAGAAATGCAGTTGAGTGTTTGTTCCGGATCTCATTTGGACCATAAAATCAATGAGAAACAGTCGGTTCCCACAGACGGCGCCAACTGATGGTGAAGTAAATCCGGATGAGCGCTGGATGGTCCAAATCGAATCCGGGTCACTGGGAACTGTTGTCTTGACACCGGTGTGGTGCTTGCCAAATATACCCCAATGCTTAAGATAGTAAGGAAAGCTGAAAATGTTTTTTAGCAAAGTAACAGTAATGCAGGTTGTAATATCTGTACCTGGGTGCTAAAGGTAGATATATTTATAGATACATGTTGAGCCTACACAGACACTGTACATGTGAATAATACTAGATTATATGCACCATGCAATCATAATATGCCACATGTATTCACAAATTCCCATACTAATATCACTCGATTGGTTATCAAAAATCGTTAGTGGGCAGGCAACACCCCTGTAGGCGAGTATCACGAAATATGTCAGAAGGTGGTCATACATATGACCATGACGTAAGTATATTTGTCCTATTAGAGAAGATCAACCCGATCTTCGATCGTTAGGTCGATCGGTCGATCTGGTTATTGCATATTGGTCGAGTATGAGTATCAGGTTAATAGACACACTCGAGTCCGATCGGGTACGACCACCGGTTGGGTACACCCTATCAGATGCCCCTGATTCCTTCGTTCATAGAAAGTGAGTGTTTAGTCAGGTACACCCTATCACTACGTATAGTTCATTGTTCTTTTCCATGGCGGTCTTTTCCTAATCTCCTATTTCTGGTGGTCCATCTTTCTCTAAACCTCAGTGTCACAGTACTCCTAATCCTCGTAGCCCTAGTGGTCCTATGTCCGTAATAGTTTACACTCTCCCCTCCTTCACTGATCGACTCACTTAACTTGAACGTGCCAATCAAGATCAACGACACTATCTAGAACAAACTCAAATAGTTGAAAGAATTTGTTCAAGTTCAAGTAAACAATCTTCAAATGCACATGATGGAACAACTCATAGTAGCTGTAACATCTACCTCGAAGTGTGAGAAGCATATAGAAGAAATTGTCTCTTCCGTGAGAGGTCCTGTCAATCCAGCCCAAACAAGCATTGTTCAATTTCTGATCAAGTGCAAGGACTTGCAAATGATGTTGGCGATCTTAATCACACTTCTCTTCAGATTGAACAATTCTCTCGCAGGGGTGCTCATCCATCTCACTGAATTTTGATATTTTTTCTCTTTTTACTTTGTTTATTTGGTGTTCTTATTTTGCTTAGGGTGATCTACATCAGTTCATGTTTTATGTCTTCTATCTTGTTGATTTGAAGTATTATCTACTATTCATGTAACACATCTGTTGACGTTTTGCATGTTAATGAAAAGTAGTTTGATAACTTTCATACATACCTACACTATTTCCCTCTACTACTGCACTTTATTGTTTTTTTATTTCTTTGTCAATTCCCCACAAAAAAGGAGGAGAACATGGTTATTGTTGTTGTTACATAACTGAGACGGAGAAATTAAAATTATATGACTATGCAATTAAAGGGAAGAGCATGAACATTTGTACTTTGAATATCAATTTTTTGTTTTTTTTACTTGTTGCTGCTTTGATGAAATGATTCAGTGTTTCAAGAATTTGCAGGACCTTAATCAAGAAATTTTGTTTAGCTCAATTGTTTAGTTTAGTGGTGTAAACTTGTGACATTTTCCTTCCTTGTAATTTTGGTTTGGGGTGCTCATTTTATCTTGGAATTGCCAAATGAGGAGACTGTTAGTGTCTTTGTATTGACAATTCCTTTATTTGTAATTTACACTAAGTTAAAGTTTAGAAAATGTTATAAGTTAATATAAATGGTCTACTAATACGAGGCAAAGTGTGTTAGTGAGCCATAGGAAATGTTGGGAGAATTACAATCGAAGACAAGGAAGTTTTTGTGCTCAGATTGAAGCTTCAGCTTAATGCCATCCTCTTTGTTTTTGGTATAAAAAGCTATTTGATAGTGTGTGTAGACAGTGAGTTTTGCGAGCATAAGAAGGATAGCTCATGCCCGTGAGCTTCCCTTGTCACCTAGAATACATCATATTTTTATTCAAAATGAGTCTAGTGTGCCTCGCGAGCATGAAAAGGAAAGCTCTTACCTAAGAGCTACTCGTACTGTCGCACAAGATTTTTCAAAGACACTCAAATGTCTATGTTACCCCTCTTCTTTGTTATGAAAAGCAAACAATCTTTTTCTAATCCTAAGTTTTTTGAGCCACGCATTGTTTCTTTATTGTTTTAAGCAAAAGTCTGTGAAGATGACGATAGGCTCAAGGAATCTTTTGTTTTGATATGGTCTCGCTTCTTTGGCTTTGATCTTCTGATATCTAGCTCAAATATGTAGTATGGAATTAGATTGAGAAGTTTCGTCTTTAAGAATTAAAGGTAGATTTCTTCATGAGTTGAAGTGAGTTGCGTTTATGTCTAGCAAGTAAGGTTGGGGAGTATTGTAAACAAGTAGAACAATGTTTTTTGGTTGGGAGAACTTGTAATACTTTTCTTTGATCACCTTATAACCTCTTTTGATATAGTAAAGATTTTTAGTATGATTTGCTCAAGAATCCAAGATTGTTTCTCTTTTAATTTCAGAGGAGTTTTTACCCTTTCAACAAACTCTTGTGCATTTGTGGTGGTATTTGTATTAAACTGATTGTGAGAAATAGATGGTGATTAGTTTCTTGTTTTTTGGTTTTTTTTTAGTGACTTGGGACTGATTTAGGACTTTTCACAACAATAGTTATTATGGTGAAAAAATTAGATTCTTTAAATTTAAGTAATATTCAACAATTTTTAATCTAATTCCAATCTAAATTAATAGCTTTTTTTAAGTTTTAAAAAAAAATCAATTTTACAACTATAATGAACTAATAGGCATGTCCTATTTAAAAAACCTATAAGTTCACTATACATTAGTAAAAATCACAACTACTGATATGAAACAAAATGAAATAAATATATTTTGAATAAAAAAAAATAAAAATCTAAAAAGAGGATTTTATTTAAAAATTTGTAAAATAATAAAAAAGTAGAATGGTAAATAAGGAGTGCGTTAGATAGGATTTGGTAATATTTTTTGATTGGTTTTATAAAATAGCTTAAATTAAAAATATTATTATTAATCATATGTCGTGATTTATAAAAAAAAAAAATGGTCAACATACCAATTTAAATTTAAAATTAGAATTTAGAGAAAATTTATCTAATGCCTAATTTTATTCAAAAATTTATAAAACTAGAGAAAAATAGAATAATAAATATAAAGAGTGTTATATAAGATTTGATAATAATTTTTTGATCAATTTTATAAAAATAACTCAAATTTAAAATATTATTATTAATTGTACAATAAGTTTTATAAAAAAAATATGGTCAACATAACCTATTTAAATCCAAAATTACAATTTAGAAAAACAATTACTTGTATGTCTAATTAGTATTTAGGCATTTTTGGTGTTTTTAATTTAAAAAATACTTAAGTTATTACTGTGAGTGAAATAAGTTTTAAATATTTTACAAATCCTAATTATTATCCATTTTTATTTTTTAATTTAATTTTTAATATATTTGAAATATTAAAATTTTCAACTATAGTGAATTAATAAATAAATAGATTATTTTATAAGGAACCTATGAATTCACTTCACATTTATTAAAATTAGGGTAAATTACACCTAAACCCCCTAAACATTTTCATAATTACAGACGGACCCTCTGAACATTTGAAATTTACAGAGACCTCCTTTATTTTGAAATGTTACTAACCCAGACCTCATTCTGTTACCAATGTGCCTGACGCCGTTAAATTTTGAATCATAAAGTCGAAACTACCCTTAAATATAACTGATAATAATTGTGTTAACCCAGACCCCATATGATTTCACTTTCCGTATGCCTGACCCCATTTGAAGAGTCCCTCTCACCATGACAAATCAAACAAACTATCACTTTCCATTCGTCTATGGGGCTAAACAATCTAAATGTTTAGTAGTCAATGCGTCGACAACACGAGGTATTAAATCTCATCTACTTGGGGGAATGTTTTAGGGTTTTACTTCTGCTAAGCTTCTTCGAAATCGTTGTTAGGGTTTTTATTGGGTTTAGGTTTGGGATTTTCTAGTCAGATTATTCTAGGGTTTGAAATTAACTAAAATTTAGGGGATTTTTACTATTGTGGCACACATGTTTGTCTATGTTAGAATAAATCTAACACAGGTTTGTGATTTTCTGGTCAGATT
>JAVXUM010000011.1:8788958-8803142 GCA_035590655.1 Pouteria glomerata | reverse complement strand
AAATTAACACGGGAAAATTTGTTTAAATTTTAATATTAAAACTATCACTATAAAATTATAAAAAAAAAAAAAAAAAAAAGATATGGGAGAGAGAGCATCTAGGTTATATACTAATTAATTAATAAATTATTTTGTTTATATATTATTTACACAGATATATAACTACCTAATTATTTTACATAATTGTATGAAATAATTTCATATAATTAGTTATCATAAGAGCATTTACGTAAAATGCCACCGAAATAACATGAACATGTTTGGCACCTGAAATTTAAATGGTATTATTTTTATTGGATTAATCACTCGAAAACTATCGATTTAATTATATTATAGCATTTGGTAGAGAGAGAGAGAGAGAGTGAGAGATCATATATACCAAACAACTTATGATGAAAAGTAAGAAGTAATTAATAACTATAATTTTAATAACTATAACATGTCTCATACCAGCCTTGATATTTTATTATTTGTTTCATACGCAGTTGAAATTTTATTTTTCAAATCTTCTACTCTTTCTATTAGAGTTGAGATAAATCAGGTAATTAAATATTCAAACTAAATTGACATCCATTCCCCGCCTGAGTAATAAATCAAAATGATTGCAACACACTTGCATTAAAACCAGGTACAACCAAAGGGTGTAATCGTACCAGCACATGCACAAGAATTTATCAGTGCACCAAGTGCAACCAGAGAGGCAAAAGAAAAAAAGGACTTTTCAACAGTCAAAACGAAAAATAATTTTATCTGGCTCAACCCTTATCTTCTTATTATTAAAAAAAAAGGGGGGGGGGGGGGTGGTGTGGTGTGGTGTTGTGTTGGTTTCAAGTCCCAACTGCACAAACCGGACCAATAAAATAGTACTTCTGATTTGCCAACGTACCCACTGCGCCAAGAGGAGCCTGCTTTCAAAAGAATAACCACCACTCCACTGAAAAGATAGATATAAATAATTTTACATTTTACAATAAAATACACAACCTCATTAACTCCACTACCCTTCAAACACGATCCAATTGTTAGCGAAGTATGATTAATCATCACGCATGTGCTAAACTAGCTCTTTCTACTATATTCTCAAGTTGTGTATGCTTATATGGATTAGACAGTGCCTCTCATGGAAATTTTTGGTACCTACAAAAATACAACATCGGATGATCAATACTGTACATTGTTGTGATTGACGGTTGATATCCTCCTTGATATAGAAGTGAGCTATGATAATGTCTTTCCAGAAATTGGGATCTGGATTGTAAATGAACATCATATATTTCACATGATGTCAGATGTAGGCGAGTGAGTTCCGGTCAAGGTCAGGCTGTGGGCGTCCTCTGGTGGGAGTCGGCGGCCTTTGAATGTTAAGCTCCTGCAAGCAATAGTAACCAACACGTGTGAACCAGCAAAAAACAAATAAATACAATCTTGATTTCAAGCTATTATTCAAGTCATGTTCTGCATGACATGAAAAAATGCAGATATATCCGAAGAATCTTTACCTGCATCCATGTATCATCTACAACACGTTCTGGAGAATTCTCTGGGGACTGAAGGGGAGGTGGCAAAGGATGAATCAATTTCGGAACGACTACCAACCCTCTGCCTACCACCAGTAACGCTCCAGCATTGTTGGCCGTGCCTGAAAGTATTTGCCCAATTGAAGTTGTTGCAAAGGCTTAGCAATGGTGAACATAAAAGCACAAAGCTAGCAGTGCTTACCACAATAGTTTGTTGCAGAAAAAAGAGTGATCAACTGCCCTTGAGCAAACCGTTCAAACCCATCCATAACACATTCATGGGCCCTAATAATTAGTTGCAACTTGTTTCTCTTACAGAAATCCGTGACACGGTCAGGCTGCAAGTATTGACAATATGTCGTGATATAAAAGTTCCAGAATTACAAAAGTGCACATAAACATAAGCTCTTATTGACAAACATTGTTAACAATTAGTATCAAAAACAGATATGCTTGTGTGCAAATCATTTGGCTGCAAAACTATTGTTAGAATGTATATGCTAGGATAATTACAGTGTGATCCGAGGGATATGTTTCCTTTCTTATATTTGATTAGGTTAGTTGATTGATTGTATTTCCTTATAAATTGTAAACCATCATTATAAATACAATATAAGGAAGCAAGGACAATTCACTCTCTCCTAATATCAGGACCAGCCACATATGATTGTGGTGAAAGTGATTGGACGTCTGTAACTAGGGTGTTTTGTGGTTGGAAGTGCTCCGACTACTGTAGCACCAGCCCCCGCCCCAGAGGGGGGGATTAAGGAAGAAAGAAAAAGCACAAAAAAAAAAAAAAAATGGTGTGACGACCACCTCAGAGTAGCTTCGGCAAATCTCCGACGACGCACCCTCACGCGGTAAGAAGTCTTGGTTGCCTGAGGGTTTCATTCCAATTGCACGTGGCAGTGCATGTGCGCTACGGGTCCTCTACCCCTTTCATGGCCGAGGCCCCTTGGTTTGTTGATTAATTCAATTCCTGTCAAATCTAGAGGCGTTCTTACTCATGGTTGATTGTTGAGTTCGCTGCTCCTTTCTTTCTCAAAATTGTCTCCGATTTGACAAGTCTTGCTTGGTGGATATTTACTTGTATCAGACTCGTTTGGCCAAGTGTTCATTATACTTGATTGTTATTTGTTTATAGTTTTGTGGATCGTTTGTTGTTATTTGGTACTCTACTTCCAACTTCTGGTAATTGGTAATATGACCTTTGCTGGAAATTCCTCCACCTCCATGGTCTCTTCAATTCAGTCTGTTCATATTGTGCCGACTGACAGCCTCCTAATGTCTCTCTCTTATGAGAAGTCGAATTGTATAAATTATTTGACCTGATCTCTTGTAGAGGACTTTGTTTCTTTTCTTATTTTGATTAGGTAGATTGATTGCATTTCCTTATTCATTGTAAACCATAGTTATAAATACAATACAAGCGAAGAACGGTAATTCAATATCTCCTAATTTCCCCTTTCCTGTTCCCCTTTTCTTTCCATTACAATCTGAAATAAGAACAGCAAATATATGTTCCCAACTGCCAAAAACTAAGATTTCCAAGCAAACCAACACAGACAAAGAGTCCGATTTAAACTGCAGAGTTCAATCTATAATTTATCAGGTTTTCTTCAGACAGAAATGCAAGAATTAGAAAGAAAACATAATCACGGATTCATCAGATAAATGTGCAGTGACATATGTACCCCAAAAGTAACGAGACCAGGCCCTCTAGCATTTGGTCTCAAACCCTCTACGCTATCATTTTCTGTCGGATCAGACCTGTACAAAACATTAAATAATCCTGACGTGAAACAATGGACATGGCATTGAATGAAACTGAAAACAAATGAACTAAACCATACCATAGAAGATCCATCAAAATTATAGAACCAGCATCCATTGTTATAGGTCTTTCTAGTTTCTCTATCTGCTCTACAGAATGTATTGACCTCCCTATGCCCCCATGCATACAGATAATCTTTTTCTCAATGAGTGCAGCAAGTGGAAGACAGTTGAAAAGTTGATTCAATCGTGTCCATGCCCAGATCCCATCACTCTCACCCTTTATATACATCAGTTATCAGTACCTTCAAAAACTTTTCAAGGGGAAAAAGAAAAATAAAATAAAGTCTGGACATCCACCCATACCATTCTTTCAATGCATTCAATACGAAAACCAAAAAGTGCATTTATATCAGCAGCTTCATGATTTCCTCGTATCAAATAAACATTCTCAGGATGCTCGATCTGAAAATCATGACCAGGGACAGCATTGTCAATAGAAACACCAACAAAGAAAACGAAGTGTTCAGATGGCAAAGGCAGAAACTAGCCTTTAGTGCAAGGAGCAAGGTGATGGTCTCCAAACTGTGCTGTCCTCGATCAACATAATCACCAAGAAACAGATAGTCAATATACCTGAATCATAGAGACAAAAATGGCTGTGACGCATCCAGAAAATGTTCTGCCAAATTTGCTCTCTGAAATCTTAAATCTATAATGAGAACAAAGTTATAACTGGAAACATAAGCATTCGAGAAATGGGGCCAGCTTAGTGCACTGTCAAAATCCATCCATTACAAGGCACTCCACTGGAATTCTGGTTACACATCTATTGATGTAAACCTAGATAAGTGATTTAATTTGAAAATGAAAGATGCCAACAGAACATTGTAGAGTTGAGTAGACAATCAAATTACATATATATATATAAAATTGTTACTCAAACCTAGGGTTATGCAGGCTTATGCTCGATAACAATATTTTAGGCCTAAAGTAGCTGATGGACTTATCCTGTATGATTTCTATCAAAAGCACCATACCATGGACCCCATCAATTCCCAAAATTGTCTTTGCTTTCTTTTTTTCCAACAAGGCAACAAGTGAGATGACAAAAAAGTCCTGAAGTCGAAAAACACTGGTATCAAACTTACGTTATGTCTCCTGCAGTGGAAGGAAATCCATATTCATCAAATAAGCGCATTAAATCACCAAACTGCCCATGAAGATCACCAAACACTTTGACAGGAGCTTTCAATTGGAGGACAGTGGACTCCTGCATAAAGATCTGTTCAGCAGCATAGCAAAGCTCACCCACTTCATAAGAATCCAGAAAAAACCTCCTATTAGCAGGAGCTTTCCAGCTCCGAGGCCTAAGCAAAGTGGAAATTATCTGCAAGAAAACATTGGATAAAGAAGTATTCAAAATAAAAATATTTCTTTTTTGGACAGTATTATTAAAAACACATGCCCATGGGGGAAAATATTAACAAATAGAATGATTCAAATTTGATAATACTTGCCTTCTTATGCAAGCCTTGAGGAGACTTCTGCCTTGTGAATTTTTTGGTAGGATATGGCTGGTCATTTTGCATTGGAACCATTCGTCTACTCTCATTTTCAAACTGATCCAAGGACAACTGCCTCACAAGCAAACCCAGGTTCCCCACAGCCTCTTTAGCAACTACAACCTGTAGCAACGAGCACATTTTAGGGGCTTGAAGATGTTAGAAACATTTATATATAATAAAACAGCCGACTACATACAGCTCTGGGGTGAAGGCGAACATCAGCCTCAGTGTCACTACCCTCTGAAGTTGTCATCCAATACAGATGTTTCTTCAGGAGAGGCCGATGATGCCTGCACAGCATGCCAAACAGCAGTAGCAGCCTCCGCCTCAGCAGCAGAAGCCTCAGCCAGTTTAGCCATAGAGCCCTTGTCCATGCTGCTCGGGAGGCAAAGTGTGTCACAAGATTCTTGAAGACAAAACAAGATTCAAAAAAGTAAGAAAGTGGTAATGGAAATAAAGAACCTCATGCCACCAGATAAGGGAATCTCAGATGCGCCATTTGAAATTGGTGTTGGGCTGTATGAACTTAAATCAGAATTGTTTGCTCTAGGACTTGTCACAATTGAGGCCCTCTCAGATGTTAATATAGGAGAATTACTGTCAGATTGAAATGGTGAATTTTCAGCAACCAGTAAATCATCGAACAGAATATCTGCACAAGCAAAGACAAAGAGTTTTGCTACATGATAAGAGAAGGGCAACGAGATATAGAAAGGAACAGAGAAATTTCAAAAATAAGGTTCCCATACAGGATCTAGGGATCAATATGCATTGCTAGACGAATCCATTCCCCAACTACTTCTATTCTCCCTAATTCTCTCTTCTCTCCAAGCCTCACTTATTTCTACTTGGTATTAGAGCCAAAACGCTAAATTTATGGCTGCAAAGTCTCAAAACAGTTGTTGAAGAATCAACTTCACAAAACACCACCACCTGAAGCCTTGTTATCAGCTCAATCAAAGCCCAACAAGCCTTTTTGCCGGAAACCACCCCACCCCCACAAAGCTAAACCTGCCAGTGCGTGCAGAATTCTAATACCATTTGTGTCGGCGTACCGCAGCATGTGTGGGGAAAGGAGATGGAAGAAAGATTATCGAAGGAGAAAGTGAGGAGAAGAGGAGTTTGCAGGAAGATTATGAGAAGGAAAGTGAGGAGAAGAGGAGTTTGCAGGAAGATTATGAGAAGGTTGCCAAGATGGAAGAGGTTGGCTGGAGACAACAATCAAGCGCATTATGGCTCAAGAAGGGGGATAGAAATATAAATTTTTTCACAAAACGGCCAATGCTCGAAGACACGCAAACCACATACACCAGATTGAAATAGGAGGAAGGTAGGATTTTGAAAGAGAACATCAAGAAGGGTAACAGGTTGCTATTATAATCTGTTCAAGGAAGATGAAGGGTGGAGATCTAGGATCAATGACTTATGGTAGCTACCATCTATCTTAGCAAGGAGAATTTTCCAAAGAGAAGATTTATACAACTTTGAGGGCTTTGAAAGGGGATAAAGAATCGGGCCCAGATGGTATGTTGCACCACTAGCAAACAATTAGAAGGAATATTTTGTGTGTATTCCAAGAGTTCCCTGCCACACCACATACAGCTTTGAGAGGAGTTTAAATGCGACTTTTTTGGTATTAATCCAAAAAAAAAAAAAAAAAAAACCCGGAATTAATGGAGCTGAAGGATTTCGGACTGACCAGTTTGGTTGCTGAGTTATACAAAACTTATAGCCAAGGTGTTAGCCATGATATTGAAGAAAGCTGTAGATGCTTTAGTGTTGGCAATGCAAAATACTTTTGAGGAGAGCTGTCAAACTCTTGATGCAGTGTTGGTTGCCAATGTGGTGATTGATGAAAGAGTTAAAAGGAAGTGCCAAGAGTCATTTGCAGGCTTGACATGGAGAAGGCTTATGAGCATGTGTATTGGGAATTTCTAATACAAATACTGGAGAAAATGGGTTTCGGAGGGAGATGCAGACAGTGGATATTTTGCTTTATCTCTATAGTCACATTCTCTATTCTAGTCAATAGTGGTGTTGTATGTTTTTTTGGGACATCAAGGGGTCTAGGACGAGGATCCGATATCTCCCCTGTTATTCATCCTAGTCAGGGAGGTGTTTAGTAGCATGTTGAATAGAGCAAAGGAAAGTGGACTTTTAGTGTAGGCTTTCAGGGTGAAGGAAAACAACGCCTAGGTTGACAATCTCTCGTTTACTAGTCGCAGATGACTTGATAATATTTTGTGGAATTGATTTGTTACAACTAGGACATTGCAGATGTGTGCTACTATTGTTTGAGATAACCTCTGGATTGCATATCAATTTGAAAAAGTTATTGATTCCGGTGGGAGATGTCTAGAGATACAGTGCACGATATTGGGGCAGAAGCAAAAGTCTACCAGCAACCTACTTGGGGCTACCATCAGGTGCACCATACAGATCTTTCAGAGTCTGGGATAGGATGATAAACAATTTTCATAAGAAATTTGCAAGATGGAAGAAGTGCTCTCTCTCCAAAGAAGCCAAGGTCACTCTAATCAAAAACACGCTGGGAAGTCTATCTACATATTTTATGTCATTGTTCCCTATTCCAGGAAGGTAGCAACAAAGATTGAGAAGATTCAAAAGAGAGTTCTTATGGGTTGGGAAAGATGAGGCCAATAATTTCATTTGGTTAAATGGGACACGATGTGTTGGTTGATAGAGGAGAGAGAAGTAGGGATTCGTGGGTTAGGGCCTTCAATTAAGCTTTATTAGGAAATTGGCATTGGAGATTCTACATTGAGAGGCAAGACTTTTGAGGAAGGTGGCGTGCACTAGGAATGGTACCAAGTGGAGGGATTGGACCACCAAGGCAGTAGAGCAGTCACGTGGGGGTGAGGGTGTTGAAGAGCATACAGTCTAAGACAACTTTTTGCAGATATAGTTCGACGTTGGTTGGAATAGGGGATCGAGTGAGATTTTGGGAAGCCTTGTAGTTAGGAGGGAGATGCCCTAGAGAGGACCTTGGGAACATACGTAGACTAGCAGCGGACAAGGATACATCTGTCTAGGAGAGTGGAAAGGAGGAAGGGATTTGTAAAGGAGGTCAAACTAAGAAGAAACTTGCAAAATTGGGAGTTGGGGAGCTACACTAGACCAATGCATACTGTATACTCTTTCAGAGTACGGGGGAGGGTGAACAAGCTACTTTCCATATTAACGAGTTTAGGAGTGTTTCAAGTCAAGTCCAAGTATGTTGCTTTAGTAGCAAGGGCACAAACAAGTTTCCCATGGGGGAGTATTTGAGATTGTAGGGATCCATCCAAATTAACTTTTTTAGTACGGTGTTTGGTTCAGGGGAAGACCCTGAATGTTGACAATTTAAGAAGGAGAGGGATGATAGTGGTGAACCGATTTTGCCTATGCAAGGAAATAGAAGAGTCCATAGACCACTTGTTCATGGAATGTACTTGGGCATGTGCATCTTGCTTTGTCTCATTTTGGCATTGCTGGGCCTTGCTTGGGTAGCCCTGACGACAGTACAATCTATTGTGGACGTTTCCTAGGAAATCAAAATCCCCAAGCATAGGAAGTGATTGTAAAATCTGATAACTTTTTGTAGTTTTTAGTTTATTTGGGAACGAAAAATAGAAGGAATTTTAAAGGTACAAAATTTCCTTTGTATAGGAAACAAAGTTGCTTTTTGGCATTGTTATACAGTTGGTTAGAGGGGGGCAAAGAGTTGGAAGTTTTCTCCTTTTTAAATTTTGTAGAGTTTGGAATTATAACTTGACCCTGTGGGTTGTTTTTGCATCTTCTTGATGCTTACTAATGAAATTTGATAACTTATATGAAATAAATGAAAATAAATATTATTTTGATAGCCAAAATAGTGCCTAATATGCATATTCCAAAACTTTTTTTGGGGAGGTGGTGGTGTTACTGGTTATCATCTTGTTAATTGTATGTCTCCTACCTTACAGTAATCAATCAATTTAACCTAATCTATATTCATATAGTAGCCTATTTCTATGCCACCTCATGTATTTGGATATGCATTCTTTATTCATATTCTTAATTCAAGCCTTGATAAACACTCTCATCCTTGAAAACATGCGTTCCTTGGCTATTCTCGTAAACATAAAAGGTTACGGTTGCTATCATCCCTTGCCTCGCCACTATTTTGTTAGGGCTAACATTACCATCTTTTAGTGTACTTCCTTCATTTTCAATACAAGGCAACACCAATTTCTAAATCTCTCATCTAGTACTCTCTAAGTCAATTATTTCTTTCCTTTGTAGCGAGGGGAACTCTGATCCTTCTCTTCCTTGAATCTCTATCCCTTCTTTGCAAGTTATTAACACTCTCAATCTCAAAAGATCGTCTCCTATAGCTCGTCCTCTTCGCCTTCTTCACCAAAGGTGCTAGATCCCCCACGAACTCCTTCGCCTTGCACTAATGATTTACCCATTGCCTTCAATTGTGGTAAGCATACAAGTGCTAAACATCTTATCATTAAATTTGTTTCCTATCATCGTGCTTATCCCTACTTGTATTCCTTTATTTGTTCATTATGCTGTATTTATGTTCCAGAATCATACAGAGAGAGGTTATATTCGCATAGATAGAAGCACAATGTGGATGAGGAAACAAGTGCCCTTCATTAGAGTCGTCGTCGATGGTGAAACTTCACCGAAGGCAAGCGGGATAAAAGTTGAGGCAAACTAGAGAGAGAGAGAGAGAGAGAGAGAGAGAGAGAGAGATAATGAATGTGTTTCTTAAATGTGGAAGGTTGAGCTATTTATGGTCCTTAGGTTTGGCGGGACGATAGGTTTATGATTACAAGGTCATAGGGGATTGAGTGTGCCAGAGAGAGAAACCATTAAGAATGAAGATGACAATACCTTTGGGGTCAGTCCAAGGTATTACGATTTCGGTCAATGGTGATAGATCCTTGCTTGTTAGCCCATGGTATCAAGGATGTTCGAGGTGTTAGGATCTGTAGTCGAGTAGGAGGCAGCCACTTGGCAATGGTGGTTGAGAGTATTAAATGTCAGCTCAAAAGCATTGTATTTGACTTAATAGTTGGACTTGAAGCCCACTTGGCTTGCATTTTAAACCAAAACCTACTATTTTATTTGAACTTAACACATTTATCTGGTTCCATAACCCAATTGAGTTTCATCTGAATAATCTCTTGTATGTCATCTTCATTACACTTGTACCATGCATGCTTCCCTTCCAAAAGGTGGCTCGATGCATGGAGCCTCCTGCAGAACCTTTTTGTGTCAGTTGTAGCTTTGCCCTAAAATCCCAAACAAAATTAGACCAGCCTTTACTTATTTCCCTTCCTACACACTGGTTATGCAGCAGGCTGAATACTTTTTCCTTTAACAAGCTTCAACAATAGACCCCACCTACACTCCCCAGCTCTCTTGTTTTCTCTGCCTCGGTGAGTCATGTAGTGTACACATATTTGGGCTCTTGGTGGTTGTAGAGAGAGAGAGAGAGAGAGGTGAACTCTGGTTCAGTTTCTTGCTGGGTTGCCCAGAGAAGAGCTGAAGCTTATTTGGTGCAAAGAGCTTAGGAATTTTACCTCAATCAATCTTTAGTTTTGTTTACTTTAAAGCTCATGTCAAGGTAGGATGATAAATTCTTAAATTTGGATTGAATCATCACATTTGTGTATATATATGCATTATTGTGCGTGCATATATGAACATGGTTATGCTCTAATTTTCATTGATAGCATGTGTTAAATCTTAAATTTTTGAGTTATTGTAGTCAATACATGACTTCCACTGATTCCAGAGTGATGATACATAGATTTTAAGCATTTGTTAAATCGAATTTTACCAAAACAATGTTTAAAACCAAAAAAACAGAACATGGAGCATGAACTTTCACGAACCTATAATTTTTTGTCTAAACCTTTGTTGTGTGCACACCACAGCCTTATCGTGCGCACAAGAACAAAAAACGCCATTCTCGTGGGCACGCAAACGCCACCTTTTTTCTTGTGCACACGAAACTCCACCAACACTCTCATGTGCATGCAAACCAAACTAATTTCCCCCGCCTACACCTTTCCCATGCCAAAGGTTAGTCTTGATTTTTTATTTCATTGTTACAATTAACTTATGAAAAGTACTTTGGTTTGAGCTATTTCCTTGAGTACTCTTACAAATAACTTGAATTACTTGGATTATTCAAACTTAAGTATTAGCATGCCAATGATATGCCTGTTATATATTTGCCGTTTCCCAGATTATAACACTGATAAAAATTTGCATGGATTGCAATTTTTTTTGATTTGGACATAATTGGCATGGTGTATTTCTTTCAAGCATGCATGAAGATGGAAACCTTATTATATTAAAAATACTGTAGTGCCAGGAACAAAATCCCGAAATGAGTTGGCTAATCACCTGTATTGATTGCACTAGTTTTTGCGTACTGTGGATCCGCAGTGCAGATTGTGGTGGCTACTGGAAGACGCTGCTTTGAGTGTGACAGACTTGCAGTGAATACCAGAAGGCGCTAGTTCCCAGAGATTAGGGATGGTAAAGATTGGGACATATTCAAAATATGCATAATTGCATCAATTTAATTATCACTACTTTACTAGTTCTTATGTTTAATTAATTGTTTCACTACGTGAATTATTAAATGTTTATGACATGCCATTTACTACGATCACTACGACATGTTAACAGTACATAGACACTTGGGGGTATGACTACTAAGCTTAGTAACTCACCCGCTCACCCTAATAGATTTTCTTTCTAACTTTCGGTTCTATTTTGACTATACTCGACTTGTGGGTATTGTTTGACAAGACTTGTTTTATAATATTATTTTATTTATTGTTTGTTTGTCGCCGTGTGGCCAGGAGGTCACGCATTCAATCCGTGAAAACAGTCTCTCGCAGAAATGAAGGGTAAGGCTGCATACAGTAGACCCAAAATGGGTCTGGCCCTTTCCCGACCCCGCGCATAGCGGGAGCTTATATACCAGGCTGCCCTTTTTTTATTGTTTGGATGACTTTATATTTATGGATGATTGTAATAATTTATCGTGGGTAACTTTATTTAATTCCACATTTGTTGTCATTGGTTTCTACTATTATTCTAATTTTTGTGAGTTGCAAGGCCGTAGTTTGGTGGTTTTGAAAAGTTCATTATTATTTATTATATTCAGCTGACTGGCACATGACCTCACAGGTCGTGCCTTTTACTGCACTTAGATTATTGGTTTTTCTTAATTTCTTAATTAGTCTATTAACTATTAACTGACACCATTTACCCTTGGGGTGAATCAGGGTGTAACAGGAATAGTTTAAGATCCTTAACAAATTAATGTTACACCCCATCCTCAAAAAAATCTCTCTCACACAAGCATATCTTTAAAGTTACTTTCTCAAAAGAATTTGATTAAATAATACCGATAAAAAAGGGGCTTGATTAAAGATCTTTCAAAATCTGGCCAATTCTAACACAAGCATATCTTTAAAGTTGCTTTCTCAAAAGAATTTGGTTAAATAATACCTACAAAAAAGGGCTTGATTAAAGATATTTGAAAATCTGGCTGATTCTAATAAGCAACCACATTGTGTTATAATCCACCAATTATACATGCACTCCACGTTATTTTCTCCATGGAAAATCTGTCCCCCATGAAAAATTCCTAATATTTTCCTAACCCTGTCCTTTCAGATGAAAGCTACAAAGAAGCGTCATAACTCTTCTCAAGATTTCCTTGCACATGGAAACCATTCTTTCATTACATAATATCATTTCTCACAACATCCTGACATTTGAAAAGAAAGCTATTGTCATCCCTTCAAGGCTCCAAAGCTTTGCCCGTGATAAAAAATTAGTGAAGCTTTGAGTACCTCCTTTTGTGTGAGTGGTCATCTAAGCCACTACCCAATCTCCTCCCATAGTTGTATCAAAATTCAATGCATCTATTCTAGGCCACCTACCTTGGGTTTCTGAAAATAACTCCTTTTAGTAGTTTGCAATGAAATTCCTAATTACGTCCTCATCTTTCAACTCCTCACCCCAATCATAACACTCCAGACTTTTGTCTCCAACTAGTTTCCTCAAATTTCATTAATTTAATTTTCACTTAAAAATTTATATGGAGTTGCTCCATATTCTTACTCATTGAGGATAGGTGATAAAAAGATAGGTAGGCCTTCTGAGCAGTCACTTAGGGGTGATGGGAATCGTAATAACCGTTTCTCATTCAAATATATTAGGCGGGGACGAATTTTGAATTGAATAGGTTAAGTTTGGATAGGAGGATTTTGAGGTTTGATTTATTTGTTTTCCTTAAAACTCAAGATTTGATTTTTGATTGATTTTTTTATTTATGGATATTACTTCATTTGGTCTTTTGCCCTAGCCTATATAAAAGGCGGGGATTTTAAGGAATTTTTCAGCTAAGAGGAATATTATTGAATTACTTTTAGTTTTCGCGTTATTATTTCTTTAATGTTATTGTGTTCTTGGTTCCGCTGTGCTACATCAAGTTGTATCAAAGCGAGTCCTTGTTGAGGGAAAAAAAAAAAACCTAGTCCCACAGTGTTTCATCTTCGCAAAGGAACTTTTTCAGCCGCAAACCACTTCTAATAACTATTCTTTCCCTTGCCGATCCCCAATGAAAAACCAGTCCCGACCGCAGTCGTAACCGCAGCCGCAACCGCACGCATACGCGCCTCACGCATTCTAAAGACCTTCGTATACACGTTTGTGCATTTTTAGCGGTACCCAGCTCTGGCAACCTCGACCACGGCACCGCCGCTCTCCGGCGACTTTAGAATTTTCCGGCTACACTCTAGCGAAGGCCCAACAACTTTCAGGACACTCCAGAACATTTTTTGGAATACTTAGGACATTTTTCGGGCTCGACCAATGCTCCGACGACTTTCTAACAAACTTTCTGGCGAAATTTCAGTGATCCAGAACACTCCGAACTGTGTTTCGTAAGAATACAAATTCTCTATTTGAAGCCGTGCTTAAATATTCTAATTAGTTTGGAAAGATATTAAATTTGCATTTCGGACTCTTTTTGACCCACATTTAATTTCTTTCTCGTGAGATTATAGAGAGCCACTATCTCCCATTCACTATATCCTTACTATTATAAATTTGAACACAATCATACTTGTCGTTTTTATTACTTGCATATTTGTGACCTTTGCTTTGGCCTAGTATGATACTTAATTACTTGTTTCAATTTGAGTTAATATCAGCATAAAATTTCTATCTCACCCTCCTTAAAAAAAAAAAAAAAAAAATATTAGCCTTAACTCCATTTCCCTTACCTTTTTAATACC
>JAVXUM010000011.1:8752129-8762664 GCA_035590655.1 Pouteria glomerata | reverse complement strand
AAAAAATTCGTTACACATCATATTTATCATATTTTATATTTACACTAATAAGATCAAATTTAATATTTCTTTTAAATCAATTCAATTAAATTTTTAAATTCAAACATATGCTCCAAACACAGTTTTATTTATTAGATTAAATCAAATTAATTATTTACTTTAATATCAAATCAACATTACGAGATAATTATTTCCATACAGTCTAACAAAAATATTTATCTGAATTGAAAGATTGATGATACTCGCTAATTTTAGGTTGAGCTCTTTCAAAAAGTTCCCTAGAGCGATCATCATACTACTCAATCCTTCAAGTGCTATTTGGACACCGTATATCATAAGATCTGAGTAAATTTAGCATAATTCAAGGTTGAGAGAGAGAGAGAGAGAGAGAGAGAGAGAGAGAGAGAGAGAGAGAGAGAGGCGACAAAGGAGCCATTGTCACTCCCAAGTTATGCCTTCTCCTTCAGTATTAATTGAGCATCTCCGTCAATCATGCATGGGCTTTAGTCCACCCCAACAAAATATCAGCATTCACTTGGAACTCATGAGACCAATAATTGCCCAGGTTCATGCACTTTATTCCCTCGAGCGTCCTTTCAAATATATATATATGTGTGTGTGTGTGTAATTTATTAAATATTTCCAATTCCAATGACAGCCAACAAAATCTGCCTAATTCCACAGATGCCCAGAGACCATCCAGATACAATGTTGATAGTTGAATAGAAAGAAATTATCATCATTCATGATTTACAAAGGAAAAATGAAAGAAAAAGACATCGAGGCTGATCAGAGGCAGGGATTTGGGAACATTGAATGAACCCTGTTGACATCTGCAATTATTTCAGGACTGAGATCCACTTTGCAAGCATCAACAACTTCTTGGAGCTGCCATAACTTTGTTGCTCCAAAAACAGCACTGGCAACAAGAGGATGTTTCAAAACAAAGGCTGGCCAAAACAACTAAAAAAGTTAAAAAAGAGTGAAGACAGAATAGTCGATGAATAATAGCAACAACAACTTAATTCATCGATCAGTAACGTACAACCAAGATTCCCGACACACTAATATATGACATGCATATGGGACAAAAGAGGCAGCTAAGTGGTTGTTAGCTCTTTCACCCTGGACTAGGGTCCAAGATTTGAGTCCATTCCCCCTCTCTCACCTCATATGTGAATATTCTATAGATTAATAAAAGACACTCGTATAATGAATATCAAATCATCAACCTGACAAAAATCAATCAATCAAAAAGTAATTATGGACTTTGATCATTTGCTTCAAGTTTTGAGTAGAGCTTATCTCAGCAGTCTCACAACAAGAAGATCCCAGTGGTCAGAAAAAAGTATGCGGAGGAGAGCCAACTGCTTAGTCCTGGTTCAATTAAAACCCTTTACCCAATCTAACCCACCTCAAAAAAAATATAAAAAGGGGCGGAAGCACCGGAATTTGACCTAGGCACATTTAAATTTCTAAACCACCAATAAAATAATGGAAGACCAAAGTTGCAAGCCAAAGTTACCGCTTGTAGATCTTAAACCAAAGTGATTTCCTTGTGAATTCCACTGTACAATGAGACGCAAATACATTGTGTTGTGGAATAACTAAACAAATATACCTCTTCTTTTATTTTGACGAAACTCAAACAATGTGATTTTCTCCTTCGTAACCGTGTTTAGTTTATAAAATTCTTCCATTCCCCTGCAACCGTTGTGACACTAAAATGTACAAAAGATCCCTCTCAACAAAATTAAACCTTGCGGAGGTGGTTAGGTGTAAAATACAGGGAAACAAAACAGTTGTTGAGATGGACAAGATTTTCCACTAAGTTGCTATGATCCATAAGATTTAGCAAAGTGCTCCACAAGACATTGGCAAATGATCAGAATAAAATATTTCCAGTGAACTGGTGCACTCAATGGAACTCGTCAAAGAAAAATGAATTGAACAGAATTATGTAACACCCTTAGAGTTGCCTCAGCGTGAATTTATATATATACATGAGTAGGAAATAAGAAATAGGAATATTCTCCCTAATCAAAGCAAATCTCCCACACTAGGAAAGAATAAATTGTCCTACCATAATTACAATATTCTAATACTTCCCTTCAAGGTAGAGCATACATGTTATACATTCTAAACTTGGTACAAAAACACCAAACTCGAAACCCTTTAAGGGCTTAAGTAAACAAATTAGAAAGCTAGTCTTCAAACTTGACATTAGCAATATTAAGTGTTTTTTAACAAAGCGACATTCCACTTCAACGTGTTAGTCCTCTCATGGAAAACTGGATTGAAGGAGATAGAAGAATAGTCTAATTATCATATAACAACTCAATAGCCTATGAGCGTTGAATTCCCAATTCCTTTAACATATTCTGTATCCAAATTAACTCACACGAGGTGTCAGTCACGATTCTATATTCAAATTCTGCACTTGGTCTTGTTACCATTATCTTTTTTCCCCCCTCTTCCATGACACAAAATTATCTCCAACAAAGATGCAATAACCAGCAGTGGAGTGTTTGTCTAATGGAGGCCTTGCCCAATTGCATCTATGTATTATTGTACTAAATTATGTTCATTATCTTAAATATAACAAGCCCTTCCAAGTTCTCCCTTCATAATAGGATTTTAGCAATAGCATTCTAGTGACTAGTATGAGGCGATTCCAAAAACTGACTAATCAGACTTATAGTGAATGAAATATCTAGTTTCGTCACTGTCAAGCAGTTAAACTTTCCAACCAATCTTTTGTACTAACTAGAATTTTCCAATAAATCACCATCATCTGCAACTAGCTTCGTATTGGGATCGATTGACAGTGTCCATAAGTTTAAAGTCTCTCAAGATAATATGTCTAGAACATACTTCCCTTGTAAGATAGCAATCCCCTTTCGTGATCAGGCTACCTCAATATCCTGAAAACACTTCAATGTTCCCAAGTGTTTAGGCTACCTCAATATCCTGAACACACTTCAATGTTCCCAAGTGTTTAGTGCCGACCTTCTTTTGAGGGAATGACTTCAAATCAGTAATACTCTATGTATTACCTCCTATGATGACAATGTCATCTACATTCATTAGGACTCGTATCCTACCATGTGTGGAGTGACAACAAAAGACAAAATGATTCATACAACATCGAGTCATACCAAATTCAATAGCCATTGTATTGAATCTGTTGAACCACGCCTTAGGAGACTGTTTTAAACCATACAAAGATGCTTAAGTCTACACACTAACCCAAAATCCGCCTAAGCGACAAATCCAAGAAGTTACTCCATAAAAACTCCTCCCCCAAACCACCGTGCAAAAAAGCATTCTTCACATCAAGCAGGTGAAGAGACCAACAATAAATAGCGGCTGAAGAGATCAAAAGCCAAACAGGGGTGATCTTAGCAAGTAGAGAAAAAATTTCTAAGGGCATGTTTGGTAACGCTGTTATTTTTCTATTTATATTTATCTATTTATGTTTTCTATTTTTTGTTTTCTATTTTCTTTGAAATAAAAACTAAAACGACGTCAGAAAATGTAATTTTATTTATAATTATTAATTATTGATTTTAATAAAATATTTAATAAAAATTAATTGAATTTAATAAAATATATTTCATATTAATTAATTTAATTAAAATATATTAAATTATGATTTAATTATATAATTGATTAAAAACAATTGCATAAAATATAATTATTATATCATTTAATTCAGTAAATATAAAACATATTAATTATAAATAAATTTTATTATTTATTAAAAAAAATTGAATAAAATATATTTCATAATAATTTAAATAATTTAATTATGATATTTACTAAAATCATTTAATAAAATATAGGGTAAATTACATTTAGACCCCCTAAACATTAGGGTAATTACATATAGGACCCCTCACCATTTGAAATTTACAGAAACTTCCCTTATTTTGAAATATTTGTAACACATGACCCATTATGTTAATTTTAACCATAAATCCATTAAAATTTTATTAAAAAGACAAATTTACCCTCATCGTCTCTTCTTCTTCAATACTCTTTCCACTACTATTCTTCTTCGATCTGTTTATTATATTCCAAATTCTCTTAATCTTCTTTTTTCCGCCCCAAAGCCCTAATCTTGAAAACTCTAATACTATCAATACCTTCGATTCTGCTAAAGCTCTCGTTCTTCAAATCCGTCTCAATCGAAAGACTCTCCATGAAGCTCCTTGCTTCTTTTTCGTCGTCACCACCCTCTGCTTCTCTCCAGCCCATTGAAAAACTCCCCCCGAAGCTCCAAGAAATTGCGAAACTCTTCTAAGCCGTTTAAGAACCTCCAACTCGTCCAAGAAATTGCGAAAGCTCCTTGCTTCTTCTTCGTCGTCACCATCCTTTGCTTCTCTGGTTTTTTTTTTTTTTTTTTAAATTTTTCGGTCCAAAACGTGGTCGTCATGGAAGTCCTCAGACAAAAGCCCCTGCAACTAGTTTGGCGTTCGCTACAACTCAAATGGAAAAGTCGTCAAGATAATCTTGAAATCAGTAGATTTGCAAATCTGGACAAAGAGAATCGTCTAAAGGAGCGATGAAGTTGATCTAGTTGGGAGACGAAACCTCGAAGACGAAGAAGTTGCAGATCTGTCGATGGAAGCCAAACCTGTTTGAAGATTCGATTTAATGACTGATTTGAAAGACAAAATGGATGCTCTGTTGATGAATTTGCTGCATTTGGAAGCCTTCAAAATAGATGAAAGTCGCTTCCAAGTTTCAGGGGACAAAATTGCTTATACATACATATATTTATATAAATTTTAAATGGTTACATAAAAGGGCAATTTTGGTATACTTGAAAAAAAATTTGACTGACGTCATCATTTTAACAAAAATTTTAACAGCATACTAACGGAAGGGGTAAAGTGTTACAAACATTTCAAAATAAGGGAAGTTTTTGTAAATTTTAAATGGTGAGGAGGTCTATGTGTAATTACCCTAATATTTAGGGGGTCTATATGTAATTTATCCTAAAATATATTTATATATTTAATATTAAATAAATAAATTTAATTTAATTTAATTATTTATTAAAAATAAATTAATTAAATATATTACATATTAATTTAGATAATTAATTTAATTTCATTTATTATTTATTAAAAATAATTTGTTTAATAAAATATTTGAATAAAATAATGCATTTTAATATGATGCAACAAAAATGAACAAAGTGTTAAAATTGACAAAATGTTTGTAATAGATAAAAAAAAAAAAAAAAAAAAAAGTGAAAACATTTTTTTTTACGTTTTTTTGTTTAAGTTTTAATTTTTTTATTTTTGATAACAAAAAAATATAAACAAATTTAACAAAATGCTTATGTTGCCAGTTTACAAATTTTTAAAAACATAAATTGAAAACGAAAACATTACCAAACAAAGACTAAGAAATCTAATCCGTAAACTTTTGTATAGCCTTTAGTAACCCAACAAGCTTTAAATATATCAAAAGAAATTGTCAAAATGCACCTTAACCATATAAACCTAGCGACAACCAACAACTGACGTGCCATGAGAAAGATGAACCACGTCATAAGCATCATTGGCTCGAACTGCAAACATCTCATCCTTTATTGTAGTATGCAATCTAAAATTGGATAAAGTTTCATGCATAGAGTTAGGGATAGAAACAAATGATAACGAGGAAAGAAATATGTGATAGGTACGAGGTAAGGCATGATAGGAAACAAACCGAGAGATAGGACGGGAGACACTTGCCTTTTTGAACTACAATGCGGAGGTCTAAATCATCAACAGGTGTTAAGGGCTATTGGTCAAGCATCAGCAACAACATAAGGTGTAACTGTCTAGTGTTGCATGTAAACTTGCAAGTCAAGATGATAGAGACAGCTAGGAGATAGAAGGGCTGGAAAAGGATGACCTTTATCGAGGGATGATAAGGGTTGAAAGTAAGAAAATAAAGAAGTAGAGTCAAAGAAAGTAACATCTGCAAAGATAAAAGACTGATTAAGGGATGAGTCGAAGCACTAATACCCTTTTCGTAGGCGAGCATAACCTAGAAAGACACATTTGTGTGCACAAGATTCCAATTTATTGATCCCACTGTCAAGCTGATGAACCAAATAGAGAGAGGAAAAAGAGGCCAACTGTGAAATAATAGAGAATGCAGGGTTCAATTGTGTAAGGTAAAGGAAGGCATCTTATTGAATAAAGGAAATGTAGTGAGAACATCCCCCTAGTAAATTGCATCTTAGATAATAGACAACGTATTATCATAGAGAGATGTAAATTTTTACATTCTGCAATCCCATTTTGTTATGGAGTACAAGAGCAAGATAACTAATGAAGTATACCAAGGGACAACATGAAATACAATAAAAGGTTTAGAAAAATATTTCTTATCATTATTACTATAAAGAATTTTGATAGGTTACTCAAATTGAATTTGCATTTCTACATAGAAAACAATCTTTTATTAAATATATCAAGGTGGTTCTTGAGAAATCATCTGTAAAGGTAACAAAGTACTGAAAACAAAACTTAGAAACTACATGACTTGGACCCCAACATTGGAGTGAACTAAATAAAAAGGCATAGAGGAGGAGGGTCGTGCGTTAGGTAGCCGACAGGCAGCACAATATTCAATCGGATTTTTTTTAATGGATTTGAGACTTAATGAAATTTCGTTAGGGCGTACCCTACTCAGCGACGCACTGTATGGTCCGAGTACAGTAATAAATAAGCAAGGACCGCTGCATCGACGCCCGGGTGCAGTGTTAAATAAGCAAGGGTCCTCACACTTTCTTGGACGAGTGAGGGGGGTAAGAAAGCTAGTCCAAAATAGAAAACTGAGATTAGGTACTTGGAATATTAGGAGCCTAACAGGGAAACTTATGGAAGTGGTGGATACAATGGAAAGGAGACAAATCGCAATTACTTGCTTGCAAGAGACAAAGTAGATGGGATAGAAAGCTAAAGAGATTTAGAGGACTGGGTATAAGTTATGGTATACAGGACTTAATAGATCGAGGAATGGAATTGGCATAGTGGTAAGCAAGGACCTAAAGGAAGATATAATTAATGTAAAGCGATGTGAAGATAGAATTATTGCAATTAAGTTAGTGTTAAGAGAAGATATAGTGAACGTAATTAGTACTTATGCCCCCCAAGTGGGTCTAGGGGATCGACACAAGGAGAAGTTTTGGGAAGACTTGGAAGGAGCGTTACTAGAGATACTCCAGAGAGAGATGGTCTTCATAGGAGGAGATTTAAACGGTCACATAGGACGCAATGTAGATAGATACATAGGAGTACGTGGGAGATACGGATACGGTAATAGAAATGAAGAAGGGAAGGATATTTTGGAGTTTACAGTGGCTTATGATCTCATGGTGACTAACACCTTTTTTAAGAAGAGAGAGGAACATTTGATGACTTATAAAGGTGGCTCCTCAAGAACACAGATTGACTTCTTCTTAACTAGGAAAATAGACCGTCTAGCTTGTAAAGATTGCAAAGTTATACCGGGGGAGAGCTTGACTTCCCAACATAAGCTGTTGATCATAGATGTGCAGGTCCAAAGGTGGAATAGTAGAAAGAAGAGGTATAGATGCTCAAGGACTAAACGGTGGAACTTGAAAGGTGATAAGTTACTAACATTAAGGGAAAAAGTACTAGATGAAGACGTTTGGGTGGTAAATGAGAGTGCAAATACTATGTGGGATAAAATAGCAGAGTGTATTAGGAGAGTAGGAAAAGAAGTCTTAGGAGAATCCAAAGGGAGCGCTCCGGCACAAAAAGAAGTTTGGTGGTGGAGTGAGGCCGTCCAAGACAAAATAAGAGTTAAAAGAGAGTGCTTTAAATTTTGGCAAAAGGATCAAAATGAAGTGACCTTGGAGGTATAAGTAAGCTAAACTAGAAACCAAAAAGATAATTAGTGAGGCCAAACAAAAGGCATTTGAGGAGTTATATAGGCGACTTGGCACTAAAGAAGGTGAAAGAGAGATATTCAAACTTGCTAAAGCTAGAGATAGGCGAACCAAGGACTTGAACCAAGTTAAATGCATTAAGGATGAGGATGAAAATGTATTAGTAAAGAAAGAGGAGATAAAGGAGCATTGGAAGAACTACTTTTACAAGTTATTTAATGAAAGCAGCAATAGTGACAAACAATTGAAGTAGTTTACCACTTCTAGGGAAGAATTGAATCAAATGTGCTATAGGAGAATCGGTAAGGAGGAAGTAAAAGAAGTATTGAAAAGAATGAAGAATGGAAAAGCGGTTGGGCCAGATGGTATCCCTATTGAGGTTTGGAGGTGCCTGGGGGAGGATGGCATAAATTGGTTGACAAAGCTTTTTAATGTAGTGTTAAAAAGCAAGAAGATGCCTGATGCATGGAGGAAAAGCATTCTTATACCCATATACAAAAACAAATGAGATATTCAAAACTGTGCGAACTATTGAGGAATTAAATTGATGAGCCATACGATGAAATTATGGGAAAGAGTTATTGAGAGAAGATTAAGAAAGACAACAAACGTTTCAGAGAATCAATTTGATTTCATACCAGGGAGATCAACCATGGAGGCTATCTTCCTCCTAAGGAGGTTAATGAAACAGTATAGAGAAGGTTAAAAAGATTTACATATGGTGTTCATTGATTTAGGGAAGGCTTATGATAGGGTTCCTAGAGAGATTTTATAGAGAGTATTAGAAAAGAAAGGAGCGTGTATCGCATATATTAAGGCGATAAAGGACATGTATGATAGAACTGGGACATCTATACGGACAGTTGGCAGAGAGACTAAGGAGTTCTCTATTATGATTGGTCTACACCAAAGCTCAGCGTTAAGCCCATACTTGTTTGTCCTAGTTATAGATGAGATTATTAGACATATTCAGGATGAGATGCCATGGTGTATGTTATTTGCAGATAACATTCTTTTAGTAGAGACGAGAGAAGGGGCGAATGCCAAGCTAGAATTGTGGCGAGAAACGTTAGAGCCAAAAGGATTAAGGCTAAGTCATTACAAAACGAAATATATGAAATGTAAGTTTAGTAAAAATAGGACTGCTAGTAATATAGAAGTAAGTTTAAGATTGTAAAAAATAAAACTTTAGATACCTTGGATCTATGGTTCAATAGGATGGAAGAATTGAGACGGATGTAAGTCATAGGATTCAGGTCGGGTGGACCAAATAGCGGAGTGTTTCAGGCGTTTTGTGTGATCGAAAAGTTCCCCTCAAGGTGAAAGGAAAGTATTATATGGTGGCAGTAAGACCAGCATTATTATATGGATCAGAGTGTTGGGCAGTAAACCATAATCATGTTTAGAAGATGGCAGTTGTATAGATGAGAATGTTAAGATAGATGTGCGGAATAACAAGGAAAGATAGGATTAGGAACGAGGAGATTAGGGGCAAAGTAGGAATAGCACCCATTGAAGATAAAATGATATAAAATCGACTAAGATGGTTTGGTCATATTAGAAGACGTCCAACGGAGGCACCGGTTAAAGGGTGTGAAAGTATGGAGATTGACAGGAATAGGAAAAGGAAAGGGAGACCCAAAAGCTGTTGAAAATGAATTATTAAACATGACCTTACCTACATGGATTTAACGGAGGATATGACCCTTAATAGATTTGATTGGTGTCGTCAAATCCATATAGCCGACCCCACGTAGTGGGAAAAGGTTTGGTTTGGTTAGTGTTTAGATTCACTCTTGTGATGCAAACTTCAAGAACCTCAATATAACGAAAAGCCATTAGGGAAACAATGAAAATTGGTAATCACAAAATCACCAAGTGATTCTTCTTATTGTTTTAGAAGGATCAGCATTACAAGCAATGTTATATGAACTCTTCTAAATGTATGATGCACCTATGACAAGTACTCAACACTTAGGAAAGGACGTTTGGGTAAGGGTAAGATACATGCGTCCACATAAATAATTGGACATCTATACAAACATATTAAAAATTCAAATTTAACACAACATTATGTATAAAATTTATATTTCCATGAAATAATATAATGGCATCTTATGTGTAACATATTATCCTAAAAAATAAAATAAAAATTATATTAAAAATAAATTAATATCATCCCAAATCTCCATACCCTTCAATAAGAGAATAGATGGATCTAGCTCTTAACATGCACGCATACCCAAGTCTATGTAAAATAGATTATAAGTATCATGGTATCAAAAATTGCCGTCACGCAACAGAATCGGCCGTTACGTAACGGAATCGGCAAGTTCCGATACCGATACTGATATTGCAGCATTACATGGTGTGACACGACAATCACACCATAATGGCCGTAACACTGCCGTTACACCCCGCTACGCCAGCAACCTAGCTATCCTTCACAGAAAAATCAAAAAAAAAAAAAAAAGTAGAAAAGCACATAGAGCACCCCAAACCCACTGATCTTTCAAGATTTGGAAAAAAACTCTAACTTTTTTTATCCAAAGTCTGAAAACAAAAAAGAAATCAAGAAGTACTAGATTTGGGTCTTGAAAAATCAAAAAATGTA
>JAVXUM010000011.1:8642629-8662922 GCA_035590655.1 Pouteria glomerata | reverse complement strand
CATAGCCCACTTTGACAGGGAGTTAGAGCAGATGGATGTAAAGATAGCATTCTTTCATAGTAATTTGGAAGAAGACATTTATATGGAGCAACCTGAGGGGTTCTGTCAACCAGGGAAAGAGCACTTGGTCTGTAAATTGAAGAAGTCGCGTTATGGGTTGAAGCAATCTCCAAGGCAATGGTACAAGCGATTTGACTCATAAATGGTTCAAATTGGCTACATCAAATGTGAGTATGATTGCTGTGTTTATGTTAGGAGTCTTAATGATAGATTATATGTTTTTCTGTTATTGTATATGGATGATATGTTGATCGCTGCTAAGAGTATGGCTGAGGTTGATAAATTGAAAAGCTTATTGTGTAAAGAATTTGACATGAAAGATTTGGGTGCTGCCAAGAAAATTCTTAGGATGGAGATTCGTAGGGATAGGATGTTTGGGAGGTTGTGGTTATCTCAGAAGAACTATGTACACAAGATGTTGGAGAACTTTAGCATGGCAAATGCTAAGGCTGTAAGTACACCATTAGTGAATCACTTCAAGATGTCTACTAACCAGTGCCCCGTTTCGAAGAAAGAAATGGAAGACATGTCAAAGGTGCTGTATGCTAGTGTTGTAGGATGTCTGATGTACGAGATGGTTTGCACTAGGCCTGATTTAGCTCACGTAGTGAGTGTAGTGAGCAAGTTTATGGCAAATCCTGGGAAGCAGTTAAGTGGATTTTCAGATATTTGAGAGGTACCATGGATCATAGTATCATGTTTGGTAGACAGGAGGATGTGCTTTCAGTTGTGGGACACGTAGATTTGGATTATGCAGGAGATGTTGATAACAAGAAGTCTACTACAAGTTATATATGCACTCTTGCAGGGAGACCAATCTGTTGGCGATCCAGGTTACAATCTATTGTGGTAATATCCACAACTGAGGTGGAGTATATGGCAGTTGCTAAAGCTGCTAAAGAAGCATTATGGCTTGCAGTGTTGGTTAGAGAGCTGGGTATTCAGCAAGGTGGAGTTCCATTGCATTGTGATAGTCAGAGTGTTATTTATTTAGCAAAGAACCATGTGTATCATGCTCGGATGAAGCATATTGATGTGAGGTACACAAAATTAAGGAGTTGATTGGTTCAGGTGACATAAATCTTCAGAATATGCACACTTCTGAGAATGCAGCGGACATATTGACAAAGACCATCACTGTAGACAAGTTCAAGCACTGCTTGGACTTGGTTAATGTCTCGAGTTGCTAGTGAAGCATGACGACCTGAACTTATCCAAGTGGAGCTACTTGTTTTCTCCTAAGGGGTGAATTCGCCAAGGTGGAGATTGTTGAGTGTTGCTCATTCTTTAATTATTGGAAAGTTCAGGTTGCGGCTGAGATATAAGAGAGTTTTGGGGAATTGTGTGTAATTTTTCATTAATTGGTTTCTCTATAAATAGAGATGTAAAACTAGGTTTGAAGACATACAATTTGAAATTACATAGTGAAAACTATCTCTGAGAGCCGCAAGTGGACGTAGACACAATTGGCCGAACCACTATAAATCTGTGTCATTCTTTTATTTTGTTTGCTTCATATATTAGTTTCATATTATTCACCATATAGATTTTTTCACAACAATAACTTTCTCAAAACCTTAAAATTCAAGTTTCAAGATTTTCCATGTTTCTTTTGAAGAATTTGCACCCGAAATTCTAGGAAGAAGAGATTTACTTATCCTTTGCATGTTAAGTAAAGCTTTTGCATTTTCTCTAACATTTGTTTCTTGTATTCTTTTTGTTTTGCTTATGTCTAAGATGCTAGTATTTCCGGCTCTTTTGGTACAAAAAATTATTCCTTCACTGTCTCTCATAAATCTTAAGAGATGAAAAGGGTTTTTATTTGAATACTGTAATAATCATAACCTTTCCCATCAAATATAGATACAAGATTTGGAACTTGATGGGAAAAAAGTTATGATTTGGAACATTGTTACCCTTCGGGGTAATCGAGTTGGTCGTGGTAGAGGACTTCGCTGGCCTTGATCATGAGTTTGATTCTCCAACGTAGGAACTGCCCTTGGTCTTCTCGATTGAGCCGGTTAGCTGGGGCTTACCTAGGCTGATTTACCTCTCCATGGTTCTTTACCGGCTAGGGCCACAGGGGTGAGTTTCATCGAGAGCGCACCCTCGGATAGCGGCTGCAGGTTTCCTCGCTTAACAGAAGATTTGGAACATTGTTGAAGGTAAAAGTATTTGAATTGGAAGCCATAGAAACGAGTTAAGAATAATAAATAATAATAGGTGTTAGGCTCTGATACCAAAAATATTATTGGGTGCGAAAGATGGTTAATTGAAAGAGAGGTTTGATAGGCTCAAAAAGAATAAAAAATAATTCTGATAGAGTTTTGATTTCATTACATAGAAATAATTAAAGAAGCAGGTTGCTTATGCAGCAAACCAAAAGGAATTTAAATCAAACATATACGGATGGCATTACTTACATTACATATATGTCTATCATCCACTAAAAGCTACAAAAATAGTTTGTGATCATTTAAGAGCAAAAAAAACTAGAAAATTTAGATGTCTTAGAATTACAAATTACTATTTTAATTTACCTCTCGCATGGTAATTAACCACTTCCAATTGTTGGATTATTAATTCGTAAACTCAAACTAGCAAACATAGTTGGCGCCTTTTCTCATATTTGCTTCATCTCTTCTTGGAACTGATCTTGAAGGTGTCTAACTACTACACCTTGGAGAAGTTGCTTGAATTATGTCCACAGGGCTTGATTACTGGTTGTAATCTTGGTTATTATTTTTCAAATTAGATTGCTTAAAAGCTCAATATCACGTGAAGCAAAATGGATAAAATAGTAGCTTTGATAATACTTAAGCTAGATGCAAAGGATACAAATTATCTTACCAGCCAGATGAAAAATAAATAAATAAATAAATAGAATAAAAAATAAAAAAATAAATATATGAAACTCTAGAACAATAAAATTTGGAATTGCCCAGAAACGATTCACTAAAATATAAATTTCATTAGTTCATAAACAATCGTGCAAAGTGGCTACAATGCACATATATAGGAAGATAACAACTTAAGCCCAAGTCCTAATAGCAAAAAACTGGCACATCTGAAATGACTGTAGAATAATGTAAAGAAAGAAAACATAATAACTGATCAGTTCTAACTTTATTCTAGTAATAATTATTAAATAAATATATAATTGAAACCTCAAATAAAAAAAAAAAAAATTAACTATTAGCTGGCGTATAACTCCACCTATATTGGAGTTTTCTTAACATAACCGGTTCTAAACTCGAATGAAGGAGAAAGGTTGTGTGTTAAATTACCGACAGACAATACAATATTCAGTTAGATTTTTTTATGAATTTGAGTTTGATTACTAACTGACGTACATCATTACTAAAAGATTAAAAGGTTATGAATTTAAAAATTTTCCAAAATTCTATCAAAGTCAACATACCAACTTTTTAATTTTGAGACCTCAAGGTCAATTATCAAGACATCCTTAAATGTCCGAATCAAATCAAACCAACCCAAATGTACTAGGGCTGCCTTTCTAGGTCAAAAATGCCAGCCGCATGATTAAACACAAATTATGGGGAGATGAATGCTTCTTCTTTGTACCCAAGAAGGAATCAAACTAGTGAAGTCCAACCACAAGGTTTGCTCGCATTCATTGCACAGAGCTAGCTCTTGTCTACTCACCAAACCAAATTAACAATATAAAAGTAAACTCAGTGGAGGTGCACGACCAGCAACGGGTGCAAACAAATTAATTAGATTCTCTTATCTATTACTATGACTTCTATCATATATTGTGTGGCTACTTAACATTATAATAAAGAAGGTTAAAAAAAAAAAAAAATAGGTGAAATGAGTGTGAATCTTATCGTCGTTATCCGGAAAAATAAAATTACTTTATAATCACCCACTTGTTGGAATTACATACATATATATATATATATATTCTACTGAATTATAAGTGTTATGTCATGTGATTGGTATTATTATATGGCTAATGAATGACTTTTGCCTTTTGTTGTCACTAGCAATATAATAATATATAATTCCAATCGATCAATTTAAAATCAACTCATTTTTGGCAAATTTGCTGTGGGATAATCCCACCCCCCACCTGTCTCTCCTTGTTTCTTTCTACGGAGGAACATCTCCATTTGCATTACATTTTAACGACATTACAACAAAAACCAGTTTTTCTTTTTTTCTTTTCCAATTGTAATATTAGAAAACGAAAAATAAAAATAATTATCACATAAAAAATATATTAGACACGTAACATTTTTTCCGTGGACACGTGGAATTCACTTGGATCACAGATGCGCCAAACTCAATTATAGATCGACCCCGAGTATAATTCATTCTTAATTCAAATGAATTAGTTCTAGAATGAAGGAATTAAATTTTATTTTAAATCCAATTATAAGGTAAAATTATAATTCAACTAGTACATTATTATAATTCAGATAGTTTGTTTTTGTTAATAGGGGACATTAAGACTTGATTTGGGAAGTAAAAAAGTTAACATTTTTTTACCTAGTTACTAGTTAACTACCAAAAAAATTAACTTTTTTTATTTTTATTTTTTTTGGTGTTTGAGAAGGAAAAAAAATTAATTTTTTAGTAGTTAACTTTTTAGATTTTTATTAATTTGACAGTTTTACCCTTTATAATTTAAAAGAAATTTAACATATAAGAAAGTAAGTTTAGTCATTTTAAAAAAAGATAAAAAAAGTTAAATCGCTGGTACTTAGGTACCTAAGAGAATACCAAATGAAACCTAAGTGACAATTATACATTTTCAAACATGTCATATCTTATCTAATATTCTGAAAATGACAATGCGCATTTATAATTACTAAAAAAAATAGGCAAATTAGTGGCATTAGCATAATTTTATTATTAAATTTGTGCCCCCACTAAATCAGGCTTTTCTTAGCTTATAAATATTTTAAAAAGTTCACTAAATAAGTTACGCTCGCTATTATCGACAGAATTCTTTGAAATTCTAACTAACCAAAGTTTAGAGAATTTTTTTGTCAAAAACCACTTACAACCTGTTTTTTTTCATTTTTTTCAGTATTTGCAAATTACTGGGAGCAAAAATTGTAGATGTGATAACTATGTTCAGAGGATTTATTTTGTTCTTGTACAATAATATTGTCAATCAATGAAATAAAAATTTTAATCTGATTGGTCCCAAGTCTATTCCTTTTTGCCCATAATCAACCATTTACATTTTTCACATAAAGTTGAAATCTTTTTCTTCACTTCTAATTTGGCTGGTTTCACAGTGTCATGAAGTAGTAAAACTTGATCATTAATGGAACCGTGAACTATATTAAATCTTACTTGTTTTTCGTTAAAAAAGAAAAAAAAAATAAAAGAAAAATTATGCTTTGTACTTTTAAACAAGTATTTTTGGTTTTTTATAACTTTTTTTGGTCTTATATAGTTTTTTCTTAACAAAAATTTGGTTTTCATTTTAGAAATTGCAATTTTTAGGTGGCATTTGATTTAATTTTTTATTTTTATTTTTTGTTTTTTATTTAATGTGTTTTATGTTCTAAAAATTTCAAAACATGGAAACAAAAAATGTTATGTTTTCCTTACTTGAGTTAAAAATACTCAAAATGATTTTTTGCCATTTTTCATTCTATGTATAAACTCATTTCTGTTTTCTAAAACAAAATTTGAAAATACAAGTGATCAAATGCGCTTTAATCTATTTTCCTTATTTTCAAAAGTTCAAAATGAAAAATGAGCTCAAAACAAAATATGAAAAATAAAAATTGAAAATAAAAAATAAAAAATCAAACCAAATGAAGTCTTAAGTGTTTTAATCATATTCAACAAAATAAAAATAGTTAAAAAATTCATATCTGTTTGGGTAAAAGTTATCTGTTTGAATAAAAAAATAAAAAAGTTAATTTTTTACTTTTTTTTTAATTTTTATCCAAACGGATATGAATATTTTGACTTTTCTTTTACGAAAATGATTAATACGCCTAAAAGTCACAACATTTAAAAAAAAAAAAAAAAAGCTACCAAAAAAAAAAGGCAAAATGCCTTTTTGTAGCCAAACAAATACCTAATTTTACTTCCATATCCATCCTTTTATAAAAATTAAATCCTCACACTTTTTATTTTTGACAATGTCTACCTATTTTGAATTTTCACTTGGAAAGTCTTCTTTAATTGGAGACAAAATCATTTTTAAGGAGTAAAAAAAAAGTATTTATTTTCCTCCATATTTTTGGCAAAAGATTTATTTATTTTAATTTTATTACATATATGATTTAATAATTAATACAAAATTTGTGATAGGCTCTTATGATAAAAATGTGTCTCTTATGGTGAAAATGTGTGATTATAATCATCTAGTCAAAGGACATAAAAGTGGATAAAAGTAAACATTTTAGCTAGGATGTGAGAGAAAGCTCGTGATGTTACATTTTCACTCCTCAAAACATGGTCTTCTCAGTGATTAATAGAAAACTAATGAAAGTTAATAGTATAGTTCAAAGATTTAAAGATTACAATTAAAAGTACATGTTTTAAAGTATGTTTGGCATGCGATCAAAATTGATATATACAATGTAAATGTTATAAGAGTAATCTTTTACTTCACAACTTTTTATTTCTTTTACTTCAATCCTTGAAAAAGTTAAAAGCTATTAACGTATTTGGTTTGACTTTTATTGCCTCATTTTCTTTATCTATTTCTAAAAAGATTAAAATATGTGAAAAGCATATTTGGGTTAGAGATTTTTTTTTTTAATTATAATTGATGAAAAATACAAAAACACCAAAATATAATTTTTCATAAAAAATTAAAAATAAAAAATATTTTTCAAACAAAATACACCCCATTAAATGTAATTAACTTACTATCATATAAAATTTTAAGGAGCCATGTGCGTTTTTGCCCTCTAATTACAAGAGAACAACCCTGTTCAACTTTATTCGTGACACTAATTAAGGATAATTATAAAATAAAAATTACACAAAGGAGGGTAGAGAAAGGGGAGATAGAGAGAACATATTTATTTGGATTCAAAATAATTTTAAACTTTTTGGGTAGTTTTTTTTGTTTTGGACATTTTTTTTTATCAAAATTTGATTTTTTAAAAAGTTATAATTTTTAGACATGTTATTTGTGTTCATAAAAGAAATTAAAAAATTTACATTTATTTAAATAAAAGTTAAAAGAAAAGAATATTACCTTTTTTTTTTTGTTACTTTTTCAGTCGAATGAATAACTTTTATTGAAAATGATAGGAATTTTTTGATTTTTTTTACAACTATGATTAATATGTTTAAAAATTATATTTTTTAAAAAAAATAAATTTTGAAAAAAAATTCATATAAAAAAAAAAGGCTGATCAAAGGAGAAAGAAAGGTGTAGAATCTGGGTCCTAGGCTTTAATAGTTTTTGCCACTTGGTGTTGGTAGGGGGTCCAAGCAAGTGGCAAAAGAAACCATAGCCTCTTCATAGTTGTTGACTTCCTAACACACAAGGCGGCCGAACCCAATGTGGGCCACTCCCCCTAAAGTGTAAAGAGTTAAGACACATATCCGTGAAATAATAGAATCCAAGCTGTGTGTAATTTGAGAGATTCGATACCGGCGTATAAATAATATTACGAGATAATATATGAGATTATATGTAAGGTGAGATTAATTTTTTATATGAAATTATTATTTTAATATTTAAAATATATTTAAAATAATAAAAAATGAGATAAAATTAAAAAAATGAGATAAGTTGTGAATTTGTAATTCATGCAGTGAGATAAAAAGTGAATAATTTTTAAAAATTTTTTTGTTTCTTAGCACTACAAATGCTACCTTGGTTGGTGAGATATAAAGTAGAATAAAAGATTTGATTTAACATGTAATGTAATAAAAAATAATTTTAAACTTTTATATGTTGGTAGAAAACAAATTTAAAAATATGTATAAAAAATACCACACTCCTATAGGATAAATAATTCACTCACTTATCAGACAAATAATCCCTGATCACACAATTACATACCAAATAATTCATCTGTGAAATCCATAGACAAACAGTCCCTATCCTATGTTTTGTCCAGCAAGCAAACGCGGCCATGATGATAGATACGGACAAGAATGCCACGGTCGAGAAATAGAGGGAAGAAGTGTATCTGAGAATTGTGTTTGGCTGCTGACACATTCTTATGCACTCTAATTACATCCAAACTAAGGATCTATTTGGATGGTTAAGGTGGTATTTGATTTAATTTTTAATTTTTAATTTTTATTTATTTCATATTGTAAAAATTTCAAAATAAAGAAATAAAAAATATTTTATTTTTTTATTTTAGATTAAAAATATTCAAAACGACTTTTTACTATTTTTTATTTTATGAATTAACTCATTTTCTGTTTTCTAAAATAAAATTTAAAAATATAAGTGACTAAATGCGTTTTGAGTTGTTTTCCTTATTTTTAAAAGTTTAAACAGAAAATAAAAATCAAAAAATAGAAAAATAAACCAAATGAAGCTTAAATTTTTCTAAATATTTTAAAATTTAACCAAATTTAATGTTTTTTTTTTTTTTTGTGTTTGATGTGCTCTTAAAATTAAAAAAAAAAAAAAAAAAGAGAGAGAGAGAGATTTTTGAAAAAAATTGATAAAAATTGAAAAATTGGTAAAACTAATAAAAGTTAAAATAAATTGATAAAAATTAGAGAAAATTGAAATTTACTGATAATAAACCAAAGGGAAACTCAATATGATTTTATTTTATTTATTTTTAACATATTTATTTCATTTTACGAAAATTTTTAAAAGTGCGGCAAATTAGTTCTTCGCTAGACCCGTACATAATTTTTCAACCAACACATTTGTTAGATTCCTTGGAATTACACAAATTAATAATACAATCCCTTTACTAATAAACTATAAATTAAACTAATTTGACTTCAACGTCTTAAATCTTCTAAATTACCAATATTCTCCTATTGAAATACATTTTCAAATTAAAATCTTTAATATAATTTTAATACATATAGAGCACAAATTCGTTTGGCAACACAATTTTATGTAATTTTTTATATGTTAATTTGGTTAAATTTATAGATTTTTAATCAAAAGTTGAAGAAAAAAATTTCTAAATTTTTTAACGTTAGTGTGTGTAGTAACTCTTTATGCATTTAGTAAAATATTAACTTTTCAAAAAAGAATTAAGAACAATTGACTTTCTATCAAACAAAAAAAATAAAAAATACAAAAATACAAAACTAAAAATTTATGTTGTGAAATGCATCCGTAAGGTCGAGATAGTTAACAGCACCATCCAAGAACGTATTTGTTCATCTCAATATAAAAACAAAAAATTTATGAGAAAAACTTAGGAATATTACATTAGTGACACTAATTTAGTGTGTTAGTTGTTAATTACCCTCGTCTCATGCTTGTAAAGTTTGAATTTAGGGTTAATTTCAACCATTGATTGCTGGATCACGTTTGTAGGTTGAAGGGGGGTTTACCCAGAGATGGACATGAATCAAGCTAATAGTAGAGCTCGAATTTCATTTATAACTAAAACGAATTTGAATCAAGTTTGATTTGTGTGGTTTATTTTACATTTGAGCTTGAGTTTGATTATAAAAAAGTTCAACTCAAAAACTCGCAAAATGGTTCGATAAAATAATATATATATTTTTAATAATATTTTTATAATATTTTATTTATTATATTTTAAACTAGAATAACATTGTTTTGGTTCAATCAAGTTATTTGCAAACAAAATTCGAGTCTAAATTTTTTTTATTGAACTGAATTCAAGCCTATATAAAAATTTAAATTGAACTCGAACTCGATATAATTAGTTTGAGTAGAACTCGAACAATTTAAAATTCAATTTGATTTAACTCATTTCTGTTCGAGGTTTGACATGGCAAGTTGAAACAAATTAGAGAATGAGGGTGTTCAAGTGATTGATTGGAGACAATGTTTAGTTTTTCATATTTCTTAATTCTCAATTATCTCTATGCTTTCTTTTATGGTTTTAATTTTATTAAAATTGTAAAACATATTATTAGATTTGGTGTTAGTGTATATTTAATAAAATATTAAGGGTTCAATTATTATTATTTTAAGAAATTTTTTTTATTTTTTAATGTGAAAACATTATAATAGAGGTACTTAAATAGTATTGTTTTTCAAATTTTTCGTGTTTTATATGTTTTTTTTTTATTTTATAGGTACGTGTTCTACATATTACATTAGTTAATAACTTGTCATTTTAAGAAATTCAAAAATAACTAATATTTTTATTTTTTAAGTTTTAAAAGATTTCAATTTTTTTTATTTATTTAGTAGTTAACTTTTGCAAGAATAAAAAAAATGATCATCCTAGCATGTTTAAAAGAATGTAAACATTAATCCCTTATGATAAAATCAGTTATTAAAACTTAATATAAATGTCAAATTAATCAAAATTTTAAATATTTTTCTTAGTTTACCTCCCTCTCTCACATCTTATTAGTTTTTTTCAAAGATTCTCAATATATATATATACTTATTTTTGAAATTTTTTATAAAGAAAATTGACAAAAATGTGATAAAATAAATGATAAAATAGGATAAATATCTAAAATTTTTGTTATTTTAATATTTTCAGTTAAGTTTTAACTATTAATTTTATCAAAAGAATGTCAATATTACTAACATCTTAAAATAAGAGAAGAAAGTGTAATTTTTAAATGTAATTTACCCAATATCTTTTAGAGTTAAGGTTTGTTTAGATTAATATATATTTATATACATATATATAAATGTGTATACACTACATGTTTAAGGGTATTTTTTAAAATATTTGTAATCAATCAATTAAGTAATTATAATTTATTTTAATAAAATTTACATTAAATAATTAATTTAAGTCATTTTATTTACTAACCTTACTTTTCATTAACTAACATTTTAAAGTGTTCAAAAATAAAATATGAAATGATATTTCAATTTCAATATATTTTTTATATTCTTTATGATTTAATAAATATGAGTGATATATTTAAGAGTTAATTGTCTTTTACACTTTTTTTTACTTAGACATATTTCACTTTTACCTCTTGATGGAGTATGGAGTAGGCCCAGAAGAGATAAGAAGCCCAAGTCCAATGAAAATTTTTATTATTATTAGTTTCTTTATTTATTCATAATTTTTGGAGTATTAATTAATTTATTTATTTGTTTTGATTTTATTCTTTAGGGTTAGGGTTTTGTATTGGTGCCTATAAATAGCACCTTATGCATTATTTTGAGGTAGACTTGATGATATTGAAACCCTAAAATTTTCTTTCAACCTTCTTTTGTTTGTTTTCTTTATTTTTTTTTGTTCGTCGTAGCCGAGCTACGTCAGGATCGTTTAATTAAAATATAACAATTCATATTTATTCAAGTGTTTTTAATGATACCTAACTTAAAGGATGTGTTTGGTGCTTTAAAATTTTTTAAAATTCTCTAAAAATATTTTAAAATTATTCATTATTTATTTCATTGCATGAATTATGAATTCATAATTTATTTCTAATTATATGTATGAAATTGTATAAAATTATAAAAGTTAGTGTTTCATATTTTGTATAATGATTAAAAATTTTAAATTTTATAATTTTATAATTCATATTTCTAGAGATTTATAAAATTTTATATTATTTTATTTTACACTAAATAGCGCCTCTATCACTTTATCTCATTTTTTATCACTGCACACGCTCCAATAACGTCAGCACCCCCAAGTCCACGACAAGTTAGATGACATGTTCATTCCAATGCAGTGGGCTGCAAAACAGCGAAGCACCTTGAGGCAGCAAATACTGGTGTGGCAATAGATGCTCCGATTCAGAGAAGGAAATCTAAAAATTTCAGAAGTTCGTCCACGTGTATAAATTCTATTGGTGGACGCAAGATTCGGACAGCTATTACGTGGCGATAAGAGCCTCCAACCCCGCGCCAGAAATTGAAACCATTGGTAACGGCCACGACAGCCACAGTCGCTAGTCTCTCTCTCTCCGACTGGAACCGCAATGGCGTTCTGTGCCCAAGCGAAGCTCAACAGACTCTCCGTCGTGTCCTCCGCCACATCCGTAACCAGCAGCGGCTGTTGCCGTAGGAGAAATTGCGGACCAGGCAAGTATGCCATTTTTCGCGCCGCCTCATCGTCGACGGAGCTCTCCAGCCGCGGTGGTGCAGCAGTGGAAACGACGACGTCCTATGAAGAGGGTCAATTGGAACGCCCCAGGTGGACCGGCGAAAGCACTCTCTCCCGCCTCGTCGGAGTTCTAATCTCCTTCAAACCGCTCTACTCTGTCCTCAAGCTCGGAGCTAGACAAGTCCTCATCAGGTCCGCTCTTCTCCGTATCCATATATAAAGACGAGAATATAAATATATATATATAGGTTTGAATTTAGGGTTGGGGAGGAAAGAGGAATCTGAAAATATAATCGGGGTGCGGCGATGAACAGTACGGCCGAGAAAACAAACATCCCTTGGCGAGAGATGACGAAGGAGATTCTGGAATCGGAGGTTTACAAAGAGCTGGACAGCATTGAGAACCCCACGATTGTGTATCCTGACTGTAATTTTCTCAATTCATCGAACTCGCACTTTTTTCTCTTCTCAATTTAGTGAGTTCATACTTTATTTTAAGAATTTTCCTGAAGTTTGAATATCCAGCTCCAATTAAAGTTTGGGGTGAGACATTATGCTATTTGAATAGGTTTCTAACACGCGAAGAGAAAATTTTATATGGTGTGATAAGCTTAAAATGCTTTTTGGTCGTGTAATTGAATTTGGTTGCTTAATTGCAACTCTGGATCACAAATTTGACAAAATTATGTTGGTTAGGGCCACCTTGTTATTCATTAACAAAAGGGTTTCCTTTGCTGTTGAAAAAAGTATGATAGATGTGTTGGGTCGAGTGGTCATTCTTGAATTGATGAGATTGCAACATTGATATTGTTAAGTCAATAATTGTCTCAAAATCTTATGCTGTTAACACCATCAAACTAAAGGTTAAAAGGTGCAACAGTCGAAACTGATTACACAAGAATAAGCGTCGGAATAAAATGATAATAAGATTTGAACCCAGGGCCTTCTCAAATCAAATCTCTAATACCATGTTTTTTTTATTTGATAAATCAAATCTTTATAAAAGTGAAAGGAAAAAGAAATTAAGGAAATGCTAACCATATAAAAAAGCCCCACCCAAAAATTAAACGATCAAATTCACTATAAACCTCATGAAAAATTTGACATACAGTTCTATAGCCACCACCAAACAAATAGATCCATTACCATTGTTATGTTAAGGGCTCGTTTGGAGCCCCAACAGATTTCAAAAAAAACCAAAAGAAATCAAAAGTGGAAATTTTGGGAATTTAAAATGTAAAAGGTTGTTTTGAAATGATGGTTGAATGATTGTGGTTGATTTAATATAAAGTTGTTAAAAATTATATAGTATGACATGTGGCAAAATATTAGTGGAAAACCATAAAAATTTTTGAATTTTGTAAAACTTTTTGGTACAAATATCAATACAATTTTTTTAAAAATTCTGTCAAATTCCGTTGGATGATACGTTCGAACGGAATTTGGCACTATTTGAGACTAAAAATGAATTCCACTCCAAACGGCCATTATTTATTGTGCGTGTCAGTTTTTGGTTTTTTTTGAAGAAATTTGAGGCTCCAAATGGATCCTAAGTCACCAATTGTCCAAAGAGTTTAAGCTATTACCTTTAGAAAATGAGTTCAACAATATATATCAGCTAACTTACTTTTGTTTTCTTTACGTGGAGATGGAGAGATGAATTTCAGTGTTGGTCTTGATCATTAGGATGTTTTTGGTCTGTTGGTTAATTGCTTCACTTGCTTGTGGTATCCTGGCTCAATAACGTTATTCTGTAGCTTTTTGTGGCATGAACAAGCACTAAGTGAATGACCACAATGCCACCAGAACTCCTAGATTAGTCGGTAAAGGAAAAAAAGGGGATATGTAGTTTGCCTCACACTATCAACAAGCTAAGGTAGAAGGTTTGCAATAAAGAATTGTTTTGAAACTTTAGATGAATCCTCAATGGTCTTTTTGCTTGTTTGAAAATTCAGCATCCATGATTTTGAAAAAGACTGTTCCGATCTATGCATGGATAACGGCAAAGCAAAGATGAAGTACGTTAATTATGATTCCTGCAATGGTGCCATATTTGCTGATATGGAGACATTTCTTCTTCTTCTTCTTCTCCCCTAGGATATCAGTGATAAGCTATTGGATGTAAAGATAAAAAGAGTCAAAAATTTGGTCTTTTCTTGAAGTTTTAAATTTCAAACAAAAAGAATTAATTTTATTAACGAAAGAGAGAGGGAGAGAGAGAGAGAAAAAAAAAAAGAAAATAGAGGACGCATAGCATGGGTGTCAATCCTGTAAAAAGTCAAGATGATCAGAAATGCAAAAATAAATCAGAAAGTTCTAAAAGGATTGGCAATGTTATATGGGGTTGGTGGTGTCTTCCTTTGTATAGTTCTGTTGCAATAGAGATTATTATTATTATTATATTTTTTAAATTTTTGATTAGGTTTCTTTGGATTGATTAATGATGTCTTCAATGCCTATTGAACAGATTATCTCAATCCTTTCCATGCATATGATGAGGGTAACCTATCTTGGCTGGTAAATATCCCTTTCTTTCTAAAATTGTATGGATGATTTCTTTTGCCTGCTTTTGTCATAGAGGAATTACGTGTGTGCATTTCTGTGTTTCTGCCTCCTTTGGTTTTTGTTTGCTCCATATTTTCATCCTATTTTTGAGTTGCTCAGAGCCTACACAAAGAAATATGGTATTTACTATCTCAATGTAAACATTTGTCAACTATGAGTTATTTAGGGAACCATTTGGATGTCTGATTAGTTTAAGACTTTTAAGTTTACACAAATAAAATGCGTTGTCCTTTAGCTTCTAGTCTCTGTGTTAGTGTAGTGGCTCCTGTCTCACATCGATTTTTTCACAAAGGCGGATAGGTCTTATGAGGTTATAAATAAAGGCTCCTTTTCTTTGGAAAAGGCACACCAATCAAAGCTTTGGGTAGCAAGCTTGCACTCTAGTTAAATTCCTCTTTTGAGGTGGGAGTTAAAAGTTTGCTTAAAGAATTGCTTTATAGGGTGTATCGGGGTATTGGCTGAGAGAAAAGATTATGTGATTGTAAGAGTTTTTCACATAGTGGATTTTTTTTCTTTGAGTGCCCGTGGACGTAGGCAAATTGCCGAACCACGTAAATCTTGTATTCTTCTATTGTGTGTGATGTTTCTTATATTTGTATTTACCATTATTCACCAGGGTGCTGCCAAAAGTTGATCCAGGATTTTCACAACAACAATTGATATTAGAGCTCGGGTTGCCTTGGTGTGTGGTAGCGTGGATATGTACAAGTCTAAGGAAGTTTTGTCTAGGAGATTGGATTTTAAGGGGAATCAGTGTGACCCCTCCAATCTTTCCTAGAAATTTACTTAGTAGGTACTATTCACGAAGTTTTGGTAGTAGTGGGGATACGTACAACTCTAAGGAGGTTCTATCTAGGAGATTGGATTTTAAATGGGACCAGTGTGACCTTTCAATCTTTTTTGAGAATTTACTTAGTGGGTACTATTCACTTCTACGATAAACTCGTCAAGGAAAATGTCAGGAAGCTCTTCGTCTATAAAGATTGAAGTCAAAAAGTTCAATGGAACGGGAAGTTTCAAATTGTGGTGGAGAAGAGTGAATGATCTGTTGGTGTAATAAGGAATGGCAAAGGTATTGGCAACGATGAAACCTGAAAAGATGGAAGAAGCAGATTGGCCTGAACTTTAAGGAAGGGTTGTGGCTACAATCAAATTGTGTCTGAATGATGATGTAATGCAGTAAATTATGGAGGAGGATCGCCAGTAGAGGTATGAAAGAAACTCGAAGCGTGATACATGTCCAAGTCTCTTACGAACAAGCTCTATCTTAAGCAAAAGCTGTATCTCTTGAAGATGGATGAGGGCTCAAACCTGGAATAACACATCAATGCGTTCAATCAAATCATCGGGGATTTGATGAAGGTAGAAATCAAGTTTGAAGATGAAGACGAAGACGAGACTCTTATGTTACTGCAATCATTACTAGATTTGTCGATGTATGAGAATATTATTACAACACTTACATAATAAAGAGACTCTTGTATATGAGGAGATTACAACAGCTTTGTTAGACTTTCAATAGAAGTAGAAGCAAAGTGATTGAAATCCTTAGGGAGCTGTGAGGGAGAAGCAAGATAGAGGAAGAAGTAGACGAAGTGATTTGAATAGGAATAAAAATTCCAGGAAGCAAAAAAATCTTTAATACATCAAGTGTAGCAAGAAAGGCCACTACAAGCAAGATTGCTCGGAGTGGGATAAGGACAAAGGCGGCAAGAATAATGATGATTCAAAGTTTGCAAAGAAAATGACTCAAAGGACGGTGACATGCTTTTAGTTTCATTTGGTGCAGATCATCTCATGGATTCTTGGGTGTTAAATTCAGCGTGAAAAGAATAGGCGTGGTTCGATACTTATAGGTTAGTGGATTCTGATTCTGATGGCTAACGGTGCTTCATGCAAAGTTTTCGGGATTGGGAATATCAAAATTTGTATGTTTGATGGTGTGGTATGAACCCTATGTGATGTAAGATATATTCTCGGTCTTAGGAAGAATCTTATTTCAATGGGTGCCTTAGATTCAAACAGGTTTAGTTTCAAATCTGAGAGTGAGGCTATGAAAGTTTCAAAAGGAGTGATGATGGTGATGAAAGGGCAGAAAGTTTTTTGAAATACCTACAGGTTGTTAAGGAGTACACTTGTACGTGGAGTTGCTGCGATAGAGTTTGATTTTGATAGCACAGTCTTGTAGCTTATGCAGCTAGGTCATATGAGAGAATGTGGCATGTTGGAGCTACACAAGTGGAATTTGCTCAATGGGGTAAAGACTTGCTAGCTTAATTTTTTGCAAGTGTTGTGTTCTTGGAAAGCAGACTAGGGCGCAGTTCAAGATAGCTACGCACATGATAGAGGGCATTTTTGATTATGTCCATTTAGATGTTTGGGGGCCAGTGAGAATTGTATCACGACAGGGACATCAGTATTATGTCACGTTCATTGATGATTTTTCCAAGAAGGTTTGGATTTACTTCATGAGTACAAGTCATATGTGTTTATCAAGTTCAAAGTGTGGAAAGCTGAAGTCGAGAGTCAAATTGGAGGAAGATAAATTGTCTTAAGATAAATAATACGGGGAAAAAGAATTTTTATAATTTTGTGAGCAGCACGGAATAGAGAGACACTTCACAGTACGTAAGACACCGCAGTAGAATGGTGTGACGAAAAGGATAAACTGAACAATTGTTGAAAGGGTAATGTGTCTAAGGTTGAATGCTGGGCTTACAAAGAGCTTCTGGATATATGTAGATTGTTAGTGTAGTGGTTTCTGTCTTGCATTGGTTTTTTCACAAAGGCAGAGAGGCTTGTGCTCTAGTTAAATTCCTCTTTTGAGATGGGAGTTAAAGTTTGCTTAGAGAATTGCTTTGTGGGGTGTACTGAGGTATTGGGTGAGAGAAAAGACCTTCCAAAAAAGGGTGAGAGGAAAGATTGTGCGATTGTTAGAGTTTTTCACATAGTAGATTTTCTTCTCTGAGTGCCCATGGACGTAGACGAATTGCCGAACCACTTAAATTTTGTATTCTTATATTGTGTATGATTTTTTTTGTATTCGTGTTTGCTATTATTCACCAGGGTATTGCCAAAAGGTGATCTAGGTTTCCGCAACAACACCCTGCTGACAAAAGGAGTATAAGTTTTGACCTTTTCTTTTAAATGAATCACAGCCCTTATGTTTGTGATTATCGTGTCATTTTGTTGAACTGTAGTTCTCCTTATTTTTCTCTGATAATTGATGATTTTTGTCCCTCCATTATATCAAAATTGTCTGATTTTGTCGTGCAAAATTAATTCCAGGTTGTTATGAGTCAAAAGTAACATTTATTAATAAAGAATCATATGCATTCAGATATGCTGGGAGTAAATTAATTTGTCAAAAATGAGAGACCTTTAATAACCCTTTCAAAACTGGACATCCTAATTGCAGGCTGCAGCAGAAGCAGAGGCAGCAACTATGTCAATGGTGAGGCGAGCTATACCTGATGCTTCTACATTAGATGAAGCAAACCAAATTGTTCGTGGAAATTGGCTTGAGGCAATTGAACAACACCATCAGAAATATTCAGGAGCTGCGATGGTTAAAGACATTCTTGATGTTGGGTGCTCTGTTGGTGTGAGCACAAGATATCTTGCCGATAAATTCCCTTCTTCTAAAGTCACAGTGAGCACAAACTTGAATTCTGTAGTTGTTAAAACACTATTTCCATATGACAAATGACGAGCTTGTTGTTCTGAAATCTTATTCTTGAAATATCATAGCGGTATATGCTTTACAATCTTTTATATATCATCATTCATCTCTTGATCCTTCTGCTACAGGGGCTGGATCTGTCACCTTACTTTCTTTCTGTTGCTCAATTCAAGGAAAAGCACAGCACCCCAAGAAAGGATCCAATCAAATGGGTACATGCAAATGGTGAAGATACAGGCTTGCCTGCTAAATCGTTTGACATTGTATCAATTGCTTATGTGGTATGTATTGCTGCCTACCTAATCATAATTGTTTTGCAAAGTGAGATCAGTTTCTTAATTCAAATAGATATACTTTATTCCCAGTGAGCTGTAGATCCATGATAAATACGTTTCTGCCACTTTCTTATAGTAACTACCTGGCCGTGTAATTTTCTTGAAATTATAAATTAAATAAATGTCTTCTTGGGGCCTAAGAGGTAAAGATGATGTCTTCCTGCTAATGCAGCTTGTTTCATTCAAGGATCATATAAACTAGGCTGCAACTCTTGCTCTCTGCATCAACCATTTTCTAATAAACTAATAGAATGTCTTCATCTCATCTTCATGTTCTAGTTAACTGCGTAATGACTTCTGCTTTATCCATTTGCATGGGAGACAAAACTTGGTGCAAATGCCGATTTCATAGTATCTTTAACAGCTTGTTGTTTCTTATTTGTATGTCTAAAAATGAAACAAGAATTGTGGTATGGCACATGGATTTATCTTTGAGTGGTGTGAGGCAAATTAAATTAAAAAAAAAGCTGCCTCTAGGTGGAAAAGGCTACACATCCTGAAGTATTAACTTCGAAAATGTACAAACATTGGGGGATTAATATTTATGAATCATCACTGACAATTTGTAATGTAATATCGAATTGTCTCATTGGTGCACCCTAGGGAGCTTTGGTCAGTTCCTCATTTATTATCCATTTTGTTAAGCAGTCTGATTTTTCAAATCTCGCCTGCATATGTTGGAAACCTATTTCATTATATTACGCAAGCTAAAGCTAAATAACAGTATCTCAAGATTTAACTGGAGACATCAAAGCACATGGAATTTTAGGATAAGGCCTTTACCAATGGTAATACCAATAATAATAAAACAGAAAAATGGGGTTGATCAATGCGTACAGGGGTATCTGCGAATGACAAGAAATGGTATATTTTCATAATTTCCATTGATATACTCCTTGGTCAAATAGAACACGTGCAGTGGAGGAAATCATTTTTTCTGTTTGATACGATTCAGATCTTATACTTAAAAATCAGAAAATTAGAAAAGATCATAATCTTAGAAAGTAACCACAAATTGTTAATTTGTCGTTTTTTTTTGGTAGCTAATTCATCATTACATGCATCATCATCAATGGTTTTATTGAGATTTACTGAATATTGAAAGCTCAAACTCTGAACTGGGGATAATACTCGTTATGATTTTTGCACGAACTAATAGCATTGATATATTAAAAATTATTAAAGTTGTTGTTTTGTCTTAAAGCAAATATTTGTGTCCAATTGTGACCAACTCCAAAACGTGCATGCAGCTTCATGAATGCCCTGCAAAAGCAATAGTTAATTTAGTGAGAGAAGCGTTTCGGCTGCTTCGACCTGGAGGCACTTTTGCTGTGACAGATAATTCAGTAAGTGGCATGACTGTGTCTTTATGATCAGCATTTTTTTTTTTTTATTATTGAACTTATTCATATCTTACTAATTTTATTCTCTCTTCAGCCAAAGTCGAAGATCCTTCAGGTACTGTTCTACTTGTCACCTCCTCC
>JAVXUM010000011.1:8596147-8614435 GCA_035590655.1 Pouteria glomerata | reverse complement strand
AAAAAACTTTAATGCATCCTCATCGGCCCCAGAAATTGGATTACTCGCGCCCGCTTCGTCGTTTGCGAAGTTTGGTTCTGGGGCAGGCATTGCAGCCATGATATCCTGCATCATTTCCATCATCTGAGTATTAGGTACCATATCTTCAGCTAGATCAACTCTTTCCTCAACGCGCCGGAATGGAACATAAGCCTCCCCATGTTTTGTCCAATTCTTATAAGTCTTTAAGAACCCGTGTCTAAAAAGATGGTCCTTTACCACATTCCTCGGGAAATGATATCGATTAACACACTTTCTGCATGGGCAATTAATTGATAGTTGAGTAGTTAACTGATAGGTGTACACAATGAATTCATTAATCCCTTCGATATATCGAGTGGACAACCTATCTGGCAAGTCAATCCAGCTCTTGTCCATCAGTAGAAGCACCACACTGTGAAAGTCACAAAATAGGTAGATGGTACATGTTTTAGTATCTGGCCCAAGAACATATCAAACGTCTCCAATCCAGCCTGAAAAAACTTAAATGGTTCTCACTACAAGGTAAGTGGTCCTATCCCATTCGAGAATGCACGATCTACGTCCTACTCAACGCGACATTTGCTAATTCTACTATCAGACGAAATTTCGGCAGCACCTCCACGTAGTTCTCCAAGCACACGACATAAAAGCAGTGTTTCACGCATTTATGTATGTACCCAGAGAACAACAGGAGTAGCTAAACGAAACGTTGTCTAACATAGAACTGGCATAGTCAGCGTTGAATACAACATAGATAATTACAATCCCAAACTGTCCAAACTGGACAATTCAAGAATTGTGTATGTCGATTTGCGCATCCATATAGCGAAAACGAATTAGGCATTGAGAAGCCCATGTCATCGCATCAAGTATGAACAAATCAAACTATATACAATTCTCGAACGGGTCTAAGTTTAAGTAGAAAAGTTAATGTATGCATATGTATAGAACCTTAATTAACTATTCAGATTGTAATTTCGGGATGTTCGGTCACCTTGAGTCACTGGTTATTTTGAGTTCACAACTACGGAAGACAGATTATAAGAGATTTAAGATCGAATATGTACATTCAATAACTGTAAAGAGATGTGTACTTAAAACGCAGTCGCTAAATAATTATAAAAATTGCAATCTACATCAAACTTATAATTTTAAAAATGTAAACGTAAATATAGTACCAATTCGAATCTATGTAATATAGAAGCCCACGAACTAACCCCGTTTGAATATTTTTAACGATTTAAACCTAATTATAAGACGTCAAGTTTATTTTTTAAAAGTTAGTTGTCTTTGCAGTTATTCCAGATGAAAACACATGCTCTTATTTGACTATTATAATTTATAACTATTTTTAAATTTTGCTAATTTAAAAATTTTAAATTCTACTAATTTAAAAATTTTAAATTTTCCATTTACTCTCTCTCTCCCATGGGCTATTTCTCTTCCTTCTAGCCGTGGCCATCCCGCCCCCCGTATTTGTTCCAATCCCCTCTCTCAACTGTACACCCTAGTACCCCCCTAAAACACATTATCTCTCTTCTCTCTCTCGGTCCTTCCAAACTTGGCTCTCTCACTATCCCAAATGCTGACAAACCGAAGAATGACGTGTCAAATTAGCAACATTATTATATAGATATTTTTAACTACAAAAGTTTAATTAATATTAGAGTTTCAAATGGAACCTAAATATGCTTTTATTACTTCATATGTGAATCTTATTGATAAAGATACATGCAAATTTATTAATAAATTTTATATCAAGTCTAACAAAATAAAATAATGTTTTATTTTAACATAAAACCGCCAAATTCAAATGTAAATTTACATATTCCTTTTACGAATACATTTTTTCTGCCAACTAGTTTTAATGCGCGAGGCATAAATTAAATTAAATTTAATAATTTTTATAATTTTACATTCTAATTTAAAATGTATAAAAGTCAATCGTCGACTTTGAAATTGAAAGAAAAAAGAAAATTATGTATTTTTACAATCAAATCTCGAAAGCGTACATTGAATGGCTGCTTTTGGCACTTCTATTAATTTCTAAGTTTTACTTATTTTGCTACTTTTTCATCTTATATCATTTTTTTTAATCACAATGTGATATTCTTCTTCTTTGTTTGTTAACTTTTTGATACATATATTTTTTAAATAATAATGATAATAAAAAATAAAAGAAGAAATTCATGTAGCAAAACTAGTGAAATCTAAGAAGAAAAGGTCTCCCCATGAGTGAAGAAAACTCAGTATCTACAGTTTGCTTCAATCAAATTTAAAACAGCCAATAACATAAACATTAATTTCAGTCGTCCAAACAGAAAACTAAAACGTTAGAGACATTTATAGATGCAGTACTTCCAAACCAATCTATCTATTCTATAGTTTATGTATCAGATGTGGCAACTTCAGCATTTCATGTTTCTCTGCTACTTTTTATTAACCATGGATCACAAACAACCAAGAACAGCGGCAATAATATGGATTTAATTATCAATATCAGATGCAGGTATGCAAGTTACATAAATCTATGCTTAAAAATTTTGCTTATGAAATTTAAAAACAGATCCACTAGCTAGGGAAATAAAAGAGATAGGAATTGCATCTTTCAAGTGACTTGCCATACAAATATCAACATCCCAATTTGCAAGGAAATGTTGGATGACTGAGCAAACAGGTTCCTTTTTTTTTTTCCTATTATGAAAATGAAAACTAAAATTAAAAAATTGAACAAAATAATTGAGAACTGAACACAAAAAATGGAAAATGAGAGTTTTGTGAAATAGACCCTAAACAACTAACTAATTGCATTAGAAAACTTCATTATCTCCACACTGATTTAACCAACAAAATCCCAAATTAATTCCAACATATAGCAATTGCAGAAGTTTAGCAAAAATAAAATCAACAACTCTAAGTAATTTAACTGGGAAGCAAAAATTAAGCAAAAATAGCCTCTAACCAAAAATTATAACTAAATTAAACAAATACCACCCAAATAGCTAACCAAAACTCAGAACTAAAAAATTAAATTCAACCCCATCAAAACACAACAACGGTTTGCTCAAAACCAAAATTAAATACAACCTGAGTAAAACAGAGAGAAACAACTGCAAATGCATGATTCAAACCTGCATACAAAGAGAGAAAGTGAGTCATTTGCTCACGGGTCTGCGGAGACGATGAGAGAGAGAAGGAGAAATTACTTAGCATTACCTTGCCTGGGGAGATTTCGGGCCGGCTGGAATCAGACTTGCATTGCGCCGGCGTCACCTGAAGGTGGAACAACGAGGGAGAGCTCGAGAGAGAGAGAACGAGAGAGAGAAATAGAAACCTTGACCAGTCGTTTGTTCCAGCCAGTGTCCGTCCGGTACTACATTCCGGCGATGGGTTTTCTTCAATCGAATTACAGAGAGAAAGAGAGACGGGGAGAGACCCGGCGGTGGGTGGTTTTATCGGATTGCGACGAGCTGAATTAGAGAGAGAAAGAGAGAGAGAGAGAGGCTCGGCAGTGGCAAAAGCGGTCGGTTTCGGCGTTTGGTGCGTTGGGCCGCCGGGGTCGGATGTGGTTTGGTGCGTCGGCCCGGCGATGGGTTTCTAGCCGTCTCCGAAATAGTGCCCCGTTTGCTCCGTTTGCTGGTTTATTTCTTTGCTCGTTCGCGCGGGTGAGGAAGCCATTTCCCCCCAAGAGTTGGAGTCATCGCCGACCGCCTATAGGCGGCCACCCGCTAGCTTGAAGCGGTCGACGAAGTGGTCTTTCTCGACCGCTAGATGGCGATCGACCAGCGGCCCAAGTCGAGGAAAACCGGCTTTCCTGTAGTGAAACCGACGTATTTTAAACCATGGGCTGCATTGTTATTTTTTTTTTTTTTTTTTTTTTTTTTTTTTATTTTTAAATACAAAACAGAATCTAGATACATTGGAGACTTGACTTGCGTGGTTAGCTGGGAATAATATTAAAATGGCTTAAATTGTTCACTAACTAACAATAACTTTTATATTAAAGAAAGTATGAATATTATAAAATTAATGTAAATTGAGAATTGGTTAAGAAAGTACCATTCATTTTTCGTTGGATTGAGAGAATACAAATTATTTGGTAATAATTATATTACGTTTAAAATAATAAGAGAAAACGTTATTTAAGAGAGGGATGTAAAAAAATATTTTACAGAATAATAAAAAAAAATAGTATAAGTTTTTTCATTACTTTTCATTATCGATCTCCACAAATAACAATTTACTCCAGCGTAGTTATCTTCTGTTCTAAACTAATGTAATAGAAGATAAAAATTATTATAATAAAATTTATCATCTTTTAATCCTAAAACAAATATGTCTCGTGTTGACTGAGGTTAAAAATTAAAAATTAATAAGATCAATGCTACGAAAATAGTTTTTAACATTTTTCCATGACTTTAAATTTTTTACGCCTTCCTCGTAAGAAGTTAACATTTAGCCGTTTTTAAATGTGAGAAATAATAATTTATTTGAAGTTTTGTAAAATATAATTAATATAACCAAAATGAGTACTGAAATTTTATCGAATATTACCTTCTTCTTAACGTCGTACCAAAAGAACCCTTAATTACATGATACGAACTTATAAAGCAGAATGAGCCAGTCAAAAAATGTTAACAATCAAGACGTGGGAGCTAAAGCTTTCTTAATTCTCCCGGAAAGTTGTGCACAAAAGTCATATACAGCTCCGCCCCACAATACCAAGAACATATTATAGGTAGACATATATATAATTCTTATTGGAAACTAACGATTGGGAACACACGATGAATCTTCTAATAGTGAATCTATATATATGATGAATCGATGATCATCAAAGTTGAACATCTTCTTCAATAAGTGATTAGCCACGATTTGGCTGTCACGTCTTTACATAACAGACAATTGATTGGCAACTAGAATTATCTAGAATAATATTTGGCAACGGGTCAGCAATGGATTGTTTAGTCCAATGATCAATTCCTTTCAATACATACAACTTTGATCATTCAGCAAGTTTCCTCCTCCCACTATACATATATATATATACATATATCAATGTTGCCAAATTAATTAACTAATACCCGTAAACTTCAATCAATCCTAGTTTCCTCTCTCGGGCTTCTATCTAGAAATCAAGGCCATGGATGGCCCCTACGATCATTCTGGGTATTCCTCTTGAAATTTCGTAGATCTACGTGTTAGGTATTCCAATCAATCACACACACATTCAAAAACACAGAATAATTAACGAGAAAACTCACGCAGAGAAAATCTCAAAAATTTTCACTAAAACACAAACGTTGGTTACAAATTCAAACTCTTTATAGATCGAATCCTCGATTTTATACTTTGTTGACGTTTGCTCGAATCCTCGATTCACCAACTCCTTTAGCGAAAGTCCTCTGACTACTCGAAAGTACAATACTGACTTCTCAGTAGCTTTGCTGAATCTACAGCGTGCTGAATCCTTAGCGGTCACGAACCACGAACCCGAACTCATTCAGATTGCACACACACAGAGATTGTTGAAGAACTGCTGAAGATAGCAATCTGATTTCACGTGCAAAAATTCTCAAAATCTCTCTCTGTATATCTTCCTCGGACGCCTAAGGTTTTTAAACAACCTTAAAATCTCTGAAAAAGCCAAACCGCGGTTAGGGCGCTCCCGCGGCCTTCCCGCGAACTTCCCGCGAATCAGTGCGGCCTTCCCGTACAGCTATTCTGATAAAAACTGTCTCGGTATTTTTTCGCGACAACTAGCGTCCATCCCACGTGCTTCCTGCGTTAATCAACTCTCTTGAGTCCTTTGACTTATTCTTTTCTTTGTTTGACAGTTTATCCGATACTTTTATAATTCTAATTGACTCAAGATTCTATTACCTTAGCCTTCACTAAGTCTAAACATTACAGAACTCTGTTTTGACTGTGGATTTGCCAGCTTGACAATTTTGTCCCTAACAAAACTGATTTGGAAAAGTTTAGATTATAATTGATCTTACAATGAATGATGAAAACTAACTTGGTTTTAGAATTGTTGTGTTGTTTGAAAAAAATTTTTTTTTTTAGTTAAACAAATTAAGTAAAATCTTGGATTCAAAACAAGTCTACAATGATTTATATATAATTTCAAGATTTTGTCCAATTAATCTATCTTCAAAGAGATAGATCAGAAGATAATTCCATAAAAAACTATATTAGAACAAAACAAATTTGATGTGATTGAAAAATTAAATACAAATTATGGTAGAGAATTTTAATCAAACACCTTGAATGCATGATCTATAGAATATATATATGAAATCAGAAATTAGTATTCATGATACCATTCTCCATAAGAATATATGATAAATCTAACCATAATTCTATATACAATTATCATAAATCATACAAACCAAATATCAGATCAATTTCTCAACTCCAATATCAAACATGGATTGTCCATATAGATTATGAAATCTAGCATTAAGCTCTTACTACGAAATTCATATATAAATCATCCATAGAACTTGCGTTGAATCCAGGAAAAGAAACTACTCACACATGATAAAAGATAGTCTTCTCAAAAAATCACAAATTCTGGAAAGATTAGAACAAAAATTTCAATAAAATTGAACTAGATCTACTTTCTCTCTCTAAATTCTCTCTCTACAAAATGGAAATTCTGAAACTGAAATGTGCATATATCAAAAAGTAAATCTCAAACGATCTCACTGTTCTATATATACAATGCAAAACAGATGTATTAAATTGCCCTTTCTCATCAGTCTGAATTACGAGTTACAGTTAATGTAGAATAGTTCGAATGCATGTTCGAACAAAGTCATGGTTTGAACGTGTGTTCGAACAAACTTCGTGGATTAAGAATTTTTCTTCCTGCTGAACCATACATGGCTTCTATTGTTCTAACCAAAGTTCGAACAGAGTAAGGTTCAAACACATGTTTGAACCAACTTCTCAACATTGAACTTTTCTTCAAATCTTCAACCACTGTTGTCTCTGTTGATCGAACAACTGTTTGAACAAGGGTCCATTCGAACCAACGTTCGAACCAGCTTATGGACTTAGAATATTTCATTGCTCCTCAAACACTGTTGCTCTTCTGTTGATCGAACAAGGGTTCGAACCAGATGTGGTTCGAACAAACATTCAAATGACTTCCTCCATACTTAGCCATTTTTCACTGAAGTTCACTTGGCAAGCCTTCTGTGGTTAGAACTCAAGTTTAAACTGCTTGTGGATCGAACCAATGTTCGAACGATTACTCTGATTTCTTGCTTTAAGTGCAATTTTTACTATCCTTATTCTTAAACACCTGCAATTCATGAAAATTCCACATTAATAGATTACTTTCAATTTTTTTTTCTTTTTAACATGTAAATTCACCTATCAATCCTCAATTAGAAGTTTATGATTGTACTTTTTATGGTACAATTAGCGGTGTTAGGATAGAGAGTGGATAGGAAATCTCATGTGATCTATTATGCAAGTGTGATGTCATTTTGTTATACCCTTGCTTGTGGCGGTCATTTTTCAGCTAAAAAGACCGTTGCAAAGATCCTTTAGTGTGGTTTGTATTGACCTAGCATATTTAAGGATGTCTTTTCCTTTTATTTTACATGTGACCGTTGTCAAAGATTATGAGGTCTTACAAGGCGAAACATAATGCCTCTACACCCCATTTATGTTTTAGAGATTTTTGACTATTGGGGGATTGATTTTATGGGACCTTTCCTTAACTCATTTGGCAATGAGTACATTTTGGTAGTAATTGACTATGTCTCAAAGTGGGTTGAAGCTATCCCTACTAAAACAAATGACCACAAGATGGTTATCAAATTTTTAAAGGAAAACATATTTTTTCGGTTTGGGATGCCCCGTGCCATGATTAGTGATGGAGGAAAACATTTTTGCAACAAACTTGTGGGCATCATAATTAGAAAGTATGGAGTGATTCATAAAGTAGGGACCGCTTACCACCCACAAACGAGTGGCCAAGCTGAGTTAACTAACTAGGAGATCAAGAGGATTATAAAAAAAACCGTGAATCCCGATAGAAAAGATTACTCCCTTAGATTGACTGATGCATTATGGGCTTATAGAACGGCCTACAAAACCATTTTAAGGATGTCTCCATATCGGCTCGTTTACGGTAAAGCATGTCATCTCCCGGTTGAAATAGAGCACAGGGCATATTGAGCCATTCGCCAAGTGAATGAGAACATTGATTAGGCGACCTTACATAGGAAATTTCAACTCAGTGAGCTTAAGGAGATAAGGGAGGATGCATTTGAGAATGCTCGAGTGTCAAAAATCAAAATGAAGAAATTGCATGATGATTATATCCAAAAGAAATTCTTGTTTGAGGGTTAAAAAGTTCTCCTCTATGACTTAAAATTGCATTTGTTCCCTAGAAAATTGAAATCTAGGTAGATTAGCCCATTTGTCATTAAATCCATTTCAGAACATGGTGCATGTGAAATTGAGAATCCTTCGGATGGGCGAATTTTGAAAGTGAATAGCCACCGGTTGAAATCTTATCACGAGAATTGTGTGACAGAGGTTGAGGTGTGGGACCTTGAGGACCCACCACCATTTGAATAAGTGAAAAATGTGGATTAATGAATAAAAGTAGAGTAAGAGTAGAGTAAGGTTTGCATTTACTTGTTCATTATTTCTTTCACATTTATTACTCACACTTGAATTTTTCTATTGTTTCCCTAACAATCTTTGTGAGTTGCTAATTTTAGATTGACAATGCTATCCAAGCTAGGGGGGAGTAAGAAAAAAGGTTCAATTTCAGGTGATATCAGTCTAGTATATCAATTCAGGTATTTTATGAAGATTGCTTTGATTGAGATAACTTTTTTCCAACAATTTGTATGATTTAACTGTTTGCATTCTAACATTAAGGATAATGTCTGGTTTAAGTTGGGGGGAAGGTCACCATACTTGTGATTTTGAGTTATAAATTGATTATACTTAGCATGACATGTTCTGGGTGTGAGTTTTTTTTTTTAAATAAATAAATAAATTTAAAAAAAAATCAATCAGAAAATTTGGAAAAGCACAAAATTTTGAAAATTTTTGTTGGTTAATTTTAGGAAATTGAGTCTTTTGAGTCATATTTTATTATGAATAAGTAGTGTTTTAAAGAGTCGTAGTGTTGGTGACAATGTCATTCAGTCTCTACGAAGTGAGTTAAGAGGAGAAGGTTACGTAGCTGAAACTGGACAGATCAGAATTTCTGATATAAATGGGTTCAAACCAATGTTAGAATAGAAGTTGAGAAGTTTGACTATTCGAACCCATGTTCAAATTGTATGCTTCAACAACAGGTTGTTTGAAGCAATGTTTGAACCAAGGGATTAGTTCAAGTGTTCGAACCAATGTTCGAACATTTTTGCAGTACTATTTTGAAGTAAACTTTTGTTCGAACGTTGGTTAAAACCAGAAGGATATCTCATTTGAACACTTGTTCAAACCATCGGGGTCTCAGTAAAAAAAAAATATTCTATAGCCTATTGCTTGTCGTTCCACAATGTGGATTTACACCCTAAGTGCAATGTGGTTTGATGTAGCAATTTAAATTTATAACGGTGAAGTACCAGTCGTACCCACAGAGAGAGGCGTTGTTAACTCACAATTCTTCTACTTTTATTTAGTAGATGTCACACAAGAAAAATTAAAGAAAATTGGTTTGACTTTTTAAAAGGAACCTACCTAGGCATTTTGTCAAACACCTAGAAAGTGGCAATTGAACCCGATGTAAAATGAATAAAAATTGAATTAAAATCAATTCTAATGAAAAAGAATAAAAATCTATGAAATTAAAAGGGGCTAAGAATCAAGGCTAATCCATCCAATCATCATGCAATTGAATCAAGTTAGAGGGCGAACATGTCTACCTATATATATCTAGGCAAACCATCACAACGTAGGTTGATTTAGAGAAATGAATTCCAACTTGCTAAATCACTTAGGGAAACATAGCATCAAATATACATTATATGCGTAATTGATCTAGGAATATAAGTTTTCTAACAAAGGCCCACCATGTACTCAAACTCAACACAAGCACCATGTATACAAACACTTGGTATGCATACAAAGTCTAAAAAAGCATGTGAATATGAAGGTTTATATATAAATCACCCATGGAGGCATTCTATCAAACACTTATGACGCATACCATTTCCATCAAGTACTAAACATGTGTATAAGGTAGAAATTGAATACAAACCAAGGATTGAAGGAAAATCAATCAATCAACATCTAAACATGTGAAAATTACAATTGAATTGCAAATTGTACCTCAATTGAATCAATTACAAGAAAATCTTCAAGGGTCCCAAGATCTTTTGCCTTAATCTACTTTAAAACATGAGAAATTGAAGAAGGAAAAGAAAAAAAAACAAAATTACAAAAGAAATCAAACCTTAATTGAGAAATTGGAGACAATCCCCTCTAATCCTCTCTAGTTCTTCGACATCAAGTTCTCCCCCCTTGAAACGACCTCCTTGTTGCATATTTATAGTGTACATCAAAAGTACCAAATTAACTTTCCAGATCATAGCATAATTGTGACCGAAATTGCAGGCTGGTTCGAACAAGGCAAAAGTTGGTTCGAACAAGGGTTCGAACGAATTTCTCAGACTTAGCCATTTTTTCTTCATCTGCTCACTATTGTTTGAACAAAGGTTCTAACCAACTGTGGTTCGAACATTGGTTTGAATAAGATTTCCTTAGAAAATTTTTTTCCTTTTTTTCCTTGCATCACCTTCTATTATTCTAACCTAGGTTCGAATAAGATATGGTTTAAACAAAGATTCAAAAATAATCTTCACACTTAGTAAAATTTTGCAATTTTCCATCTTCTGCACCTTTTGTGGTTAGAACCAATGTTCAAACAAGCTATGGTTAGAACATGTGTTCGAACCACTTTTGTAGGTTGATCTTTCCGGGTCCAAATTCTATCATTTTTCGCTTAAATACCTACAAATCATACATAACCTCCATTAATGCAATTCAACTCACATTTTCATCTATTTAAAATATAAATTCATATAATAATCCTCAAGTTAAAGCTTATGATTGTACTTTTTATAGTACAATCAATAGCATCAACAGGATTAAATAATAGATTAAGCATGCATTAAATAACAACAATTAAAGTATAAACATGAACTAACAATAATTAAGGTTTAAACAAGCATAGACAGCAAAATAAAATAAAATAAAATAAAATAAAACAATTAAGGTATAAATTCACATAAACAACAATCATGGTTTAACAGCAACTAACAATAATTACAATTTAAACATACATAAGTAGAAGAAAAAGGAAAAAAAATTAAAGTATAAACATGAACTAACAATAATTATGGTTTAACAACAACTAACAACAATTAAAGTTTAAACATGCATAAGTAACAAAAACAGCAAGTAAGTTATAACATAAAAATATATTAAATGTCAATTAAATTATATGAAGCACTACAAGCATGAAATAAAAGAAAAATAAAAGAAGTCACATAAATTATTTATATACCTTCTACATAATTAACATGAAGGTCTATGACTATTTATTAGCCATACAGGTCTACAAATTGTCCAGTAAAAATTTTAAACTTTTCTTCTTTTTAGTCTCTGCAACCCCAAATGCAACTGAAAATATATCCTTATCCTCATCTAGTGCAGTGGCTACTAAGAAGACTCCACCACATGGCCCTTTAAGATGGCAACTATCTAAACTAATGAAAGGCCTACGTCCTTTCAATAAACCTACCATCACTATTTCATAGCATACAAATATCCTAAGAAAGTATAGATTTCATTGCCCAGACACTCTCATACTGAATTTTCACCACATTATTAGGATTGGTCCTCCATATTTCAACTACATATATAGAAAGCTTTCTATCTCTCTCCATAAGGTTGTTCTTATTTTCCTCAATAGCTTTCCTTCTCGTTTTATATAATTGCATCCAACTTGCCTCATTACCACACCTCCTTAATAATTCAGCCTTCATTCCTTCCAATTTTATTTATGGATTCCTTCTTAACCTCTTACCTAATTTCTTCACAATTCTTACTGATGTGGCCTCAGAATTTGTAGGGTCCATGATACGATTGTGAGAAGGAAATATAAACTTAATCTAATATATGAACTTATCTCTCATATGTGATGCATAAATATGCCATTGATACCTATCATTGCCATATTAGGCAGTGACTCTTTTTTCCATTTTCTTTAACAAGTTTGAAACTCTCTTATATAACATAATCCTTTAATACATCTCTAAAATGGTACACATTTTCAAATATCATCTTTTTCTCCAGTTGAATTTTCTTATTTTTCTTTTCTACATAAATTAGTTTGACTTTTTTTCTTTCAATTGACATCTAAGTCATAATCCAAACCAATGTTATAACTATTATCAAACTAATATCCCTCCATGTGTTGATCACCTATGCTATCTTCACCCTCATCATTATTCTCAAAACTAAATTCATCACTATCACGATTGCTATTAAACCCCTCCCATTATTCTTTATCAGTAAATAAGAAGTAGTCATCACAGTCAATCTCTTCTGAGGTAAAGTTTGGCATAGCAGCACACCATGTAATTTGCTTCAAGTTCATCTTGAAAAAGCCCAATAATAGCACTTTCCAAATCAACAACCTCACAGAAAATTTCTCTTACTTATTTCACTGATTTCAAACATATTTAACAGCTTAAAATTAGAATTTTTGTCAAACCTAATAATACCTAACTAATAATGCACTTTCAAATTAATTCCAACAAAAGGAGAAATATCACCTAAAGCATATTCCTATATGTTATCTAACAAATCTAACATCGAATATCTGTTAGGATTGATATTCCTAATTGTAAACATAATTTTCTTCATGGTGCACTGTGGGATCAAAGTATGTGAATAATGGTATTATTTGTAACTTATAAAATAGAAATTAAAAAAAAATAAATTCTATAATATAATGAATAAATTTTGAAAAAACACCCTAGAAACAATCCTAGAGTAAACCTAAAATTTCATTAAATTAAAAATCTAATAAAATTTATGTCCAAAATACATTGCAAATCCTAAACCGTAGAACAACTCCTAAAATTTTGTTTACTTATACAAAATCAAGAAAAACCAAACCCAAAATACATTGCAAATCATAAACCCAATATAATAAGAAATTATAAAATGAATAATAAATAACACCCAAGAATATTCGAGAAAAAATTAGATTTCGAGGTTGTTAGGCGAGGAGAGATGAAGCGATCAAGATGTAGAAATATCTCGTCTGGTTACGCTTATAGTTGTTGACAATAGAAGAAGTGGAATCACTAATAGTTTTTAGAGAAAATCTTAACAGACAAAGAAAAGATAATTTGGAGAAGATGATCTGAAAAAGTTGAAAGGTTTTTGCCTTTTCATATAAAGTATAGAGGAGAAGTGGAGAAATATGTGCTCTATCCCTCCACTATCCATCTTATATATTAGGGGTAGATTTGACTTTACAGTAGAAAAATTAACGGAGTTAAGATCAATAGTAACAGAAGAAGGTCAGGGTTCATAACTTTTTGAAATAAAGAAGGTTTGTTTAAATTTTAAATGTTGAGGAAGTGGTTGTATAATTAGCCTAATATTTAAAACATATATGTGTAATTTATCTTATTTTTAGTTTAATGGATTCATAGAGTTTTTCATGGTTTTCCAATAATTTTTGCATGCATGGATTTTTATTACTTTGTTGCGTGTGTGATTTTTAGGTAATATATTCTAAACTATTATATTGCTTTTATTTCAACTTCATAGAATTTAAGAGTTTTATTTTCTTTCTATTTTTATTTTTTTAGAGTTAAGTCTAAAGTCAAAAGTGCCTCTTTCAACATTAATTTGCAATACTAAACTACCTTATAATGAAAACTAAAATAGAAATATTTTAATAGAACAAAATATTTTCTATTTTTTTAGTCATGCTTGTTGCCTTGCCCTTTGGTAAAAATTAAGTGGTAATTAGACTTTGTGTTAAGAATTTATGGCTTCTTTAATTTATTCACTTGGTGATATGTATTAATGTATAAATTTAAAAAACAAAATTACCAAATTTAACTAGATTTGTTTTTCTAGAATCAAATTGGTTGAAGTAAAGATATTTTCCAAAAAAGATAGATAAAATTTACATGTTATTCATTTTTATGTTAAATGTAATGTTTTTTTTTTATATATTTTTTTATAAAAACTCAATTCAAAATTTATAAATAAACTAGAAGTTAACTATGTATAAAGATATGAAAACATAATTTGACTTACAAGGAGTTTAAAATAAAATAAATAAAATAATTTAAAAAAAAAATTAAAGGAAAAATCTATACAAAAAGTCAAATATTAGGCTGTAATTTGAGTGAGTTTAAAATTTGAACCAAGCCCTTAAATAGCAAAGCTCTCTTTCTCTCCCCAATAAATCACAACTATTTATAGTTATAAAATAAAATCTGTCTTTAATTTGAGAATATATGTCAAATCATTAAACTATATTGTTATATTGAATTATTTATATTTTTTTAATAATGTATTTTGTCGAATTAAACAAGAGCTTCATAACAATGAGATACAACTATAATTAGATTTAATAGGGTGTAATCAAAATTACAAACGATTATGTTTTGACTTTAAATCAAAGTGGGTAAAATATTTTTTGACCAAATTTTAAAGGATAAAAGTGCAATTAAGCCAAAAAAAATCTATAAGCTTTTGTTATAAAAATAAATAAAAATTTTAATATTATTTATATCATGAAAGTTTTGTGCAAACTTATGAATTAAAGGGACCTGAAGGATCTGAAGTTAGTTTTCAAATTTAGATACCTAAATTTGAATATCAACCATTCAATCAATATGAAATTGATCTGATACTTCACTTTAAAAATATAATTTTTCACTAATTAAAGGATAAATCAGTAAATAACTAAGAGAGATAAAATAGTCAATAATTAAATAAATTTTAAATAAGAAGAGAGAAACATTAAAGCATGAGATAGAAAAGTAAAAATTATTCATTTATTGAAGACTCCATTTGAAGATATGTGAATTTATTGAATCTTATGAATCTATTGAAAAAGATGCATTGAGATTGAAAATATCATTGAAAATATTTGAATCCATTGAAAAATTCAATCCCACAAATACAAATATATATATATATATATGTAATGGAAATAAGTATTATCTACGGCAATCCCAAGATAATTCATAGAAGATATCTTAGAATTTATTGAAGTTATCCCTAAGATATTGAAAATAATTGGAATCTATTGAAGTTATCCCCAAAAATATTAAAAATAATTTGTGAATCTATTGGAAAATTCAATTGGCATAAAAAACACAAACACAAAAAATATAATAAAAATGATGTATTGCAAGATGTAACAATGGATCAAGTACATTGCCTTCACATATCTCTAGGGGTGATTGTTGGTTAGTATGGTTTAAAAATTATAACTCTTTATAATCGAACTGATTAAGTTTGAAAATTAAAAATGATAATTAAATCGACCAAACAACATACACTAATTGAACATTAACCAAATCAAATTATATTGGTCCGACAATGGTCGATTCGGCTATATGAGTTTATAAATTTAAATATATTTTTAATAATTTAATTGTAAAGATAAAATAATAATTTTTATATAAGTGCTACTTGAGACTTAGAGTGTATTTAATATTATAATGATTTGTTAATTTTCTATATCACTTTTGAGATTTCAAAAGACAAAATATTTTATAGGAGCGGATATTTAGATTAATTATATATATATAAATATTTAATAAATTTAATTTGGTTATTTCACTTTATTTGGTTTTAGAATTTTATAATCATAACCAAAATCAATAATTGTTATTTTTATAAAAAAAAAAAAAATAACTGAACCGACCATTGTTAAATAAATAACTGAATCAAACTTTTTAAATTTGATCAGTTTGAAAACTAAAATTTAACCAAATTTTGCATACCTTTACATATCTTCAATGGACCTTCTTCAATAATTCATATCTTTAACCAAGATGTCAAGATTGAATAGATTTACATATATGGATTCTTCAATGAATAAATATTTTGCTGTGATTTTATTTTTTCTCTCTCTTCATTGATTTTCTCTTTTCTCTCTTCTCGTTTAAAACTTAATTATTTAACATTTTTTATTTATGAGTTATTTATTGGATTACCCCTTTAAAGTATAAAATTATATTTTAAATTGAAGGGTTAGATCAACTTAAGATTGATTAAACGGTTGTTATTCAAAGGCTGAGATTGAGTTTTATTTTTTAATAAATAGCTGAGATCTTTTACAAATCAAAACTTCTCCTCAAACTTTCACCCAATATTTATATCAGTTTATGATGATATTTGAAGAGTTTCATTGAAAAAGATAAAAATTTTGCCCCTTGAGAATAATATAATGAAAAGAAAATTTATTTTGGGTTCCTAAAAAAGAAAAATATGCTAACATGCTTTAATTTCATATACGTGTATATTTAATTTTACTTAAGAAGTACCATAAACATGGATTATTCATTAGTATTGTTTATAAAATATAAAAATTTATATTTTTACCTATATTTCTATCGTGTTTGCATTTTTACTTCTTTTAAAATTATTCTGTTTTTCGCCATTTCAATATCTTGTACTTCTTAAGGCCTGCTTGGAATATCATAAAAGACTAAAAAATATTGAAAAATATTGAAAAACTTTATAGTTCTATAATAATTTTTTTTTTTATCTCGAACTACTTGAATTTATATAAATCTCTATATATTTATATATATTTGCAAATATCAACAATTTTTCACAAATTCTAATAAAATTTTTATAAATTTTAATAATATTTCTACAAATCCTAATAAAAATTCTATAATTTTAAAAAAGTTCTGACTGAAAAGTAAAAATATTTATACAGAAATCCATTTGAACGGACGAAAATTCGTTCTAACAAAACTATTTATCTCTGAAAAAGTGGTTTAGTAGTTGAATTTCAAATGCTAAAAAAAATTACTTAAATTATATTTTTTGTTATTTTTTAAAACTTCAAATGCTCTTTTAATATAAACTTCAGGTTAAACAATAAGGGTACGTTCGTTTATGGGATATAAACGTGGGACATGGACTAACAGTTCATGGGTCCCACAATTCCGTGGTTCATTTACTATCCGGACAAGTGAATTCGGCTGATGGGATTAGACGAGATGTCCGAAAATGGTCGGATGAGTAATCAAGGGGGTCGGGTATTATTAATACTCCACATCCGGATTTGTTTTCTATTAAGATTTAAAGGTTTAAAATGTCACGCCCCGGCTCCGAGGACCCAGAGAGTGAGTGAAAAGCATTCATAACATGAAAACACGGTCACCGTATCAGAGCAAACACACCGGTCACGCAATGGATCCACAAAACTCACCCTGCTATATAACAACCTAAATTTTGGTAAAAAGGGGTACTTAATAGACAACCCTGTGCAAGATATATGTACTCACTGCCATACAATCACGCAACGGTTTATAATGTAATCGTACATTCTCATTCAAGACCATATATCCATTCCACGTGAACTAATGAAAACATAAAACCATCCACTATATGAATCTCCCCAAGTTTGTACAAGTCTAGGCCTTATGGCCATTACAAGGTCAAAGAAAAAGGAAATTATATACATGCCAATGTTTTCTCAAAAGACATCTATAATATGCACTACTAGCTTCATTTTTGCAAAAGATAGGCATCTCCCCGAGGTCCCTCCTACTCGTCCTGTGTGGGTCCTGCATGGACATCTATAAGGACGTGAGCACGGACGACGTGTGCCCATGATACACTCCCCAAAATATATATTTAAAGAATGCATATAGTAATCATAATACAATGCAACATGTCGAACATAAAAGCATACGAATCATGGTGCAAGTGTAAACAAGCTTCATAACCCAATTCACGTATTCAAAGTGTACAAAACCAATTTTTCTTAGTTAACCCGTTATCTTGTTCATTTTATGTATACATCACACATCAAGTAAGCACACATCATCGGAGATTGGGTACCGTTCTGACGTCCTCGTTCCGAGCGACGCCGCGGCCCCCAGCGTGCTTTAGGGTGGCAACCCAGGATGACGCTACGCCTGTGTGTATGCCTAAGCCAATACACTGCCCTCATTTCGTAGGCTACTAACCTACTGGTATGAAACACCAACCCTGCGC
>JAVXUM010000011.1:8573866-8585179 GCA_035590655.1 Pouteria glomerata | reverse complement strand
GCGCGTTAAAAATTTAATTTAATAAAATAAAGCATTATAATCATTATAATAATATACCATTATTTTTAAAAATAATTTTAATTTAATAAAATATTTAAATAAAATAAATTATGTTAATACGATGGAACAAAAATTAACAAAGTAATCTGTTTAGGGTCTAAAATTGACAAAATCTTTATAAAAAAAAAAAAAAATAGACTAAAAACATGATTTTTTTTTTTTATATTTTGGACCTAAATTTTCAAATAAAATTTTATTTTTTAAGCAACAAAAAAATAAAAATAAATTTGTCAATCATATTTTTATTGTCAGTTGTTGGCATAAAAAATATTTTGAACATATGACATCATCCCGAGCACATGCGCATCAAGCAAGTGGGAGCTTGACACTGATCTTATTTTGCTCTCGGCTGTATCAATTGGGCCTTAAATGTATGAATGCTAGTTTAATTGTAACCATAAATACGATATTATAATAAATTTATTTAATTTATTATAATATTATTAGTTCAATTAGTTCGTTACTCAACAAGTGATAGACGTAAAGTGATGTTTGAGCATCCTTTAATGTTTTATGGACATTCCTTAATACCCCATCACACCTATTATGTGCATTGAATGTTAAATAATGGGTCTTAAATGCAAAATAAACTGATATATATATACATACAAAAATTATAATAATATTATTTACTAAATCATTTTCATCTTAAATTATTCATTTTCTCATCCTATAAATACTACAAATGGTGCATTGAATGTAAATGATTGGTCTTAAATGCAAAATAAACTGTCAATATATATAAACATACAAAAATTATAATAATATTATTTTCTCAATCATTTTTATCTTAAATTATTCATTTTATCAGCCTATAAATACTACAAATGGTGCACTAAGTCGTATATGCTCATTATCGTTAATTGAACTCATACATTCAAACAATTATTCTCTCAAGGCCCATCTTGACTTTATCATCAGAGAACTCTTGGTCGAGAATCTTTTTTTTGGCTATTTTCTTTGACTTTTCTTTGTTTTACAAATTGTCTCAGACATGTTCCATTGACGCGGTGGCAATGCGTGAGAATAATTTTTATTCCTGCACATCATTTTATAAAAATTTATTAACATAAATAAAAGAACAATGAACAGAAACTCACTAAACGAGTCTTTAACATGGTTTAAATAAAGTAACGAAATCAATCACAACCCTTTAAAACATAAATTCGAAGTACACCTATTCAAATGAAAGCAATGCTTAGTTTAAGAATAAAAAAAGTTAATTTTTTTAACTGATTGCTAACTAATTATTAAGAAGCTGGCTACTAAGAAGATAGTTTTTATTTTTATTTTTATTTATTTTTTTTTTTTTTTGTGTATGTGTGTGTGTTTGGGAAAAAAATAACTTTGTAGCCCATGTTCATTAACGTTTCCGTGTTCTGTTTTTCTATTTATATTTTAGGGTAAAGTATAAAAGTTACCTTCACAATTTACTTTCGGTATCACTTTAGTCCCTTACATTTCAATTATAATGGTCAAATCTCCATATTTTTTATTAAGCAGCAATTTGATGCTTTTGTTTGTTGACCATTATACAAAACGTTTAGATTGAGTGTAAAAAGTAATTTTGTAGGTTAAAACACAAATCCACCTCAATAGTTAACCCTCGACATCACGTTGGTCCCTCACATTTCAATTGTAAGTTAAATCTCTATACTTTCAATGTATATTTGAAATAGATTTTATTAAATCATTTTTAATAAATAATATAGTTAAATTAATATTTAATTTAGTTTAATTAACATGAAATATATTTTATTAAATTTAATTAATTTTTTAAAAAATTAATAAAATTAAATATTTTATTAAAACAAAGATTAATTACTGTAAACAAAATTACATTTTCAAACGCAGTGTTAGTTTTTATTTCAAGAAAAAATTATAACAGAAAACAAAAATCAAAAAATATAAAAAGTTAAACACAAATAATAAACAATAACGATACCAAACGACGCTAAAATCATAATTTTTTAAATTTCCTATCTCTATAATTTTCTTTATATATACATTATATGTATACATATAATTTTGTATATATATTCAACTTGGGAGGATACATCTATATAATGTGGCTTTTAATTCTATTCCATTAATTATAGCAACTATTAGTGAAACTACCGAATTATCCTTTAATAAAATATTTAATTTTATTAATTTTTAAAAATTTAATTTAATTATATTATTTATTTAAAATAAAATAATTTAATTTGAGGAAAATATACAAAATATAATTTAAATAAATTATTTATTAAAAATAGTTCAATAAAATATATTTCCAATTAAAATATGTTATATAATTTAATAAAATATATTTTAAATATTAAATGGACATCTAAAGTATAGAAATTTAACTGTTACAATATAAATATGAGGGATTAAAGTGATACTAAGATAAAACTATAGGGTAGTTTTTGTACTTCACACCATAAAATTACTTTTTTACTCTCAATTTAACAGTTGTGTGTAATATTTTGTTAACAGAATGATTGAATTGTTAATTGACAAAAAAGTAAAGATTTGACTATTACAATTAAAACATGAGGAATTAAAATGACACTGAGAGTCAATTATAGGGGTGGTTGTTGTATTTTATCCTAAAATTTTATTACCTAAAATTAGAAATATGTTTATTAAATCTGTTTATATTTTTTTTTTGTTTCCCAAAAATAAAAATTTAAAAAAAATCATAAGAAAAGAGCTTTCGGTTTTTTTTTTTTTTTTTTTCTGTTACAAATATTTTGTCAGTTTTAACATTTTGTCTGTTTTTGTTTCATCATATTAAATAAGTTATTTTACTTAAATATTTTATTGAACTAAAATTATTTTTAATAAATCATATAATTAAATTAATATGTAATATATTTTATTAATTTATTTTAATAAATAATATAATTAAATTATGTATATTAAATTAAATAAGTTATTATGAAATATATTTGATTAATTTATTTTTATTAAGTAATAAAATTAATTTAATTTAAATATTTAATTAATATGAAATATGTTTTATTAAATTATTTTTAGTAAATATAATAATTAAGTAATTTAAATTATTATGAAATATATTTTATTCAATTATTTCTAACAAATAATATAATTAAATAATAATTAAATATATTTTATATTTACTAAATTAAATGATATATTAATTACATTTTATTGAATTATTTTTAATAAATAATATAATTAAATTAGAATTTAATATATCATATATTTATTGAATCATATATTTATGGAATTAAATGATTTTTAATAAATAATTAAATTAAATTAATTATTAGTTTAGTTAATTAATTGATCTAATTAATTAAATTCAATTCAGTTAATTTTTTAAAACTAATAAAATCAAATATTTTGTTAAAATAAAGGATTAATAATTATTAACAAAATTGCATTTTTAGATATCATTTAGAGAAAAATGGTAAAAAAAAATAAAAAATAAAAAATATAAGTAGATAAACATAAATTAAAAAAAAAATGACAACATTGTCAAACGGAACCGATCCGTTAAATGTTTGAATGAGTGAAAATGAAAGTGAGAGCCTAAGAGTATTTTTTATAAAAAAATATTATTTAAACAAAGTGTTTTCACAATAAATATATATATTTAGTGGTATATAATTATCTAATCCTATTGTTTTATTCATTAACTTATTAAAAAAGTTATCACATATGCATCTAAAATAGAAGAATAAGAATATTTTATAAATGAAACATAATAAATAAATAAATAAAAAGTAATGTACCTATTGACTTTTTCTGTTATTATTAATAAAAGTATGATATTTGAAATATTTTATGAACTACTATTGACCATGCTACAAGTCAAACTAATAATTTGGTGTATATTAAATTACTAAAATTCTACGATAAGAATTTGACTAGAATTCATATTGAATTTGACAATTAGGACGTGATTGCTCACTCCACTTAAACATGATTATTTTATTTATTTATTTGCGATCAATAAACATGATTAAATTATGTAACTTATATTTCCATCCGAGTATTTGAATCCACTTCAATGTCTTTTCATTTTTCATTCCTGTTTCTCCCACCATCTCATTGATTTTCTTTCTTCAAATGAATGAATTGTGTGAAATCTTCATTTTTATTTTGTCAAATTCTTCATTTTTCTTTAAATACTTATTTTATTTATTAATTTTACTTATTTTCATGAAGATCAATCTGATTTTGTAATTTCAATTCTTATACAAACTGTGAATCTTGCACTCAAAGCATTTGGATCACATTTATCAATTTTTGCAAGCAGTTATAAACAATAGCACTCTCTCTCTTCCATAAACTTTGGTATACTAATTTTCCATGAAATCCATTATAAGCCTTAATCTATTTTAAATATAATATACTGACAAGAGAAGTTAGAGGTTAGTTTGTAAGTGGCATTTTCACCCTAAATCAAGATCAAGGTTCCAGACTTCCAGTCATCCCCTCACACTTTTTTTTCTTAAGCACTAGAATTGATATTTTTCTTATTGAAATATATGTATATATAATGTGCTATACTCTAATTTAATTCCCTTTCCTAATAAACTGTAATTGGTGATTTTCTTAGGAAAAAAATATATGTTACTTTTTTTTTCTTTTTATATACATCACAAGTATTTGGGGATGGGGATCAATTCCTAATCTCACCTAAATGGACATGGGTGATAGAGCACCTCTTGTACTCTTAACAAAATAAAGACGCTACAAAATTTGAGATTAGATTAAAGATTCACAATAAAATAAAATAAGGATTTAGAAAAATAAAGAATTTGGCAAAAAAATAAGAATTTAAGTAAAGAGAATTGCTATGTGGGTCATTTAAACAGCAATAATAAAGTGAGATGTCGATACGTATTTTTTGTCTCTCTTCTAATTTTGCAATTTAGGTAATTAAAAAAGCAATGGTAATGTAGGTTGGATTTATATGTTTTTCTAATTCAAGCCATTTTTTGTTGTAATTTTTTTTGTCATTTCATTTGTTTAAAAAAAAAAAAAAAACAATTGACAATTAAAGTTGTAAATGAATCAAGCCTTTCATATCTTTCATATACAAACTTATTAAAAACTCGATTCATTCACTGTCAAAAAAGTTGAGGTTGAACAAAAAAATTACATTTATTTGCTATAAATAAATCGAATTTGAACACTACTCAACTCACCAAAGATTTGGGCTAAGTTTATTAATATAAAATATTATATATTTATTATAAATTATAATGTATACTCTGTACATAAAAATTAAAGTTTTACCTAATATTTTTCATGATTTCGAATAAAATGTGCTCTTAAATAGTTTAGCCGAACTTGCCTATTAGGTTAGACAAGTCCAAACCAATTAAGGTATTCGTTGATATTTAAAATTGTAAGTTAAGTTTAAATCCCAAGGAATTTTAAGCGCTGTTAATATTCAAAAGTACAAATCAATTTGAAATTATTCTTAATACAGACTAACTTGAAATTAACCCTTTTTAAATCCCAAGGATTTATATGCCTTAAATGGGTAGCCTAACAAAGTCACCCAACCCCAATTTGAGTGTTCTCAAATAGAAATATTAAAAGATGATATTCTTCTTCCCACTAAACACAAAGTCCATTCTCAAGCACAATGATAATCTTATGTAAAGCAATATAGTAGGGTCACTCGCAACTAACTAGTCTTATATTGTCCATTTGAGCTAAACTTACATGAAATTCTCACAGATCAACGGTCCCCTTTGTCGGGTTTGGTCCACCCACATAGGTGAGAAGATGAAGGGTCAAACGAAGAGGAAGAGTTGGAAGGAAAGTAGAAGGTCACAATCACGAATCCCTTCCACTTCCTTGTCATACTTGTGCATAAATTGAGGTAAAATAGAGGTTTGATGTGTGGAGCGGTGATCATCCACCAACGGGTGCGGTATAGGAATCACCCCCGGTGGCAAGAGAGAGAGCTTGAGCTCAGAGGAGTTCAGGCAAGGTTTGTAATGAGGCTATGGACAGAGAAGCAAAAAAGAAAAAAAACAGTAAGAGAAGGTTTGCAAGTGAGCCGTTCAAACTTGTAATCTTTAATATTCAATTAGGGGAATATTTTATTGGTTATGATCCGTGGACGTAAGCAGACGTTGTCAACCACATAAATGGTTTGTGTCCTATTGTTGTGTTGATGTGTATCGTATAATTTGATTTAATTTCTTGAACCCCAACAACTGGTATCAAAGTTAGGTTCAAAGAGTTTGGAGCAAAAATGGTGATTTTTGTTCTCGGGTCTAGAGATGAAGTTGGTTGGAAAATCAAATTGAATGTACCAGATGGTAGAGCTTGATGAAAGGAGCATAGCAAAATAAATGGCGTCGAAAACGGAGGTCGTGTTTGACAGAATTGCCGCCGAAATTTGGTTGTATTTGAAGAAGGTACAGACCAGAGAGCAGCACGAACAGGAGAAAAACGAAGGAAGTGTAGTTTTTTAGTTTTCTGTGCAGCAATCTTTGAACAGCAGTTGCAAGACGATAAACCGTTGCATCAGCCTCAAATTTTAACAGCAACTCGCAGACACATTGATCTTCAATCTGAAGGGTGGAGATTAGGTTTCGAGCTTTTTCTAACGGGCAGATTTGAGAAGAACGGGACTGCTATGTATTGTTAAAAAGAAAAAAAAAAAAAAAAAAGACATCTTAGTTAGAGATATAGATGATAGAGACACACCTTGGAAAAGGGGTGTGTAGAAGAGCATCCTAAGTAAGGGGGTACAAATTTGATGATCAACTGCAAAAGATCTGATTTGCAAGGACACATTCTTTTGGGTGCGGTGTAGCCCGATTGGTTAATGACACAGACACTTGTCAGGGTAGCTAATCGAATGATGAGGTTCTCGCTTGGTGATAAGGGTGAGATGTTGATGCCGTCCGATAACGAAATTGAGACATGACATACCCACCTATGTTGGGTGGAGGGGGGTGATTGTTAGGTTTGGTCCACCCACATGGGTGAGAAGATGAAGGGTCAAAAGAAGAAGAAGAGTTGGAAGGAAGATAGAAGGTCACAGTGATGAATCCCTTCCACTTCCTTGTCATACTTGTGTATAAATTAGGGTAAGACAGAGGTCTGATGTGTGGAGTGATGATCAACCACCAACGGTGTGGTATGGGAATCACCCCTCCGGGTGGCGAGAGAAAGAGAGCTTGAGCTCGGGAGAGTTCCGGCACCGTTTGTATTGGGGTTATAAGCAAAAAAGCAAAAAAAAAAAAAAAAGAGAAAAAAGCAGTGAGAGAGGGTTTACAAGTGAGCCGTTTAAACTTGTAATATTTAATATTCAATTGGTGAAATATTTTATTGGTTGTGATTCGTGGACGTAGGCAGACAGTGCCAAAACACGTATATAGTTTGTGTCCTGTTGTTGTGTTGATGTATATTGTTTAATTTGATTTAATTTCTTGAGCCCCAACACCTTTACCATTCTTCTGTCATTCACAATAATATGTTCTTCTTGCTACAAATTGAAACCACAAGTCAATTTACATATTGGCTTAAGAGTCCACAAGTTGCCAAAAAAAAAATAAAGGAATAATAATAATTGTGTTAATCATTTTGCAAATATAAGCCAACCAATCAAACAGAAACAGTTCACAGTATAGGGCCTCTCTTGCCTTGTACAACACTACATTCAAGGCACTACTAGAGTGGCTTCAGTTGAAAGAAAGTTGCTTTACTGTGATGCTGTGATTAAGTAATGAAATTTCGCAGATATACGTGCTAGATATCCCAATCAATCACACACACATTCAAAACACCAAAATAATTAACGAGGAAACCCACGCAGGGAAAACCTCAAAAACTTTCACTAAAACACAAATGTTAGTTACAAACTCAAACTCTCTATAGACCGAATCCTCGACTTTATACTTTGTTGACGTTTGCTTGAATCCTCGGTTCACCAACTCCTTTAGCGAAAGTCCTCTGACTCTTCGAAGGCACAATACTGACTCCTCAGTAGTTTTATTGAATCCACAGCGTACTGAATCCTCAACGATCAAAAACTACGAACCCAAAATCCTCCAGGTTTAACACACAAAAGGTCTTGAGTAAATTAATGGAAAAAGCTCTTCTGTTTTTTTTTTTGCATAAATTGATTGAGATTCTCTCTCCGTATCTATTCCTCGGACGCCTAAGGTTTAAAAACAACTTTAAAATTCCTGAGAAAGTTAAACCGCGGGTAGGGCGCTCCCGCAGCCTTCACAAGGCCTTCCTGTGGCGTTCCCGCGACCTTCCCGTGAGTCAGTGCGGCCTTCCCGCACGACTATTCTGATAAAAACCGGTCTCGGTATTTTTCTGCGACAACCAGCGGCCATCCCACGTGCTTCTTGCATCTTTTATAATTCTAATTGACTCAAGATTCTATTGCCTTAGCCTTCACTAAGTCTAAACGTTACAGAACTCTGTTTTGACTATGGATTTGTCAACTTGACAATTTTATCCCTAACAACTAATGATGGGCCAAAATTGCATGAAACAACTCTATCATCATTCCCACCCTGAGAAGCATCGCATTGTGCGTGAGAGGCTGCTTTTGCATCTCCAACCATATCAACAATCATTGGACCAACAGAGTAAAGTGAAGCTTGCTCCCAATACAGTCCTTAACAAATTATCGAGAAAATTGGCCCCGTTGAAAAAAAAAAAATTGCTGAATTCTCTTCAAACTTTTACAATTTCATATTCAATAGAAGATGACGATGACAAGTCTTGTCGATGAAGAGAAGATGAGAGTTACAGAGACGTTGAATGGGACTGTGAAGCGAAAATTGCCATTCTAGAGAGAAAACAGAGATGGGAAGTACTTGTCAGAACCACAGACCATATTCAAAGATTTTAGAGGAAAATGGGCTGCAAGTACGATTGTGATGGGCCATTTTTGTGACGTTTTGTGGGCTGCAATACTCTGCTTGGAACAGGTCCTGCAAACAGAACAACAACTAGAATTACGGAATTCTATAATATTTTTTTTTTTTTATAAATTAAACATCACTTTCAAATATATTATAAAATATTTTAGTAAAATTACATAATCTCATAAAATAGTTATTGAGCTAATTGGTATATGCAGTAATAATACCTCGACTTTCTAAACGGAATAAGAAATAAGATTTTTAAATTTTTTCGACAGGTTGAATCCTCGCGCTCATAATGACGTGCCTGTAAAGATGTCTCGACTCTCGAGTTTTTTGCTTGCGAGGTCTAGTGAAATTGATTTTCAATTTATTCTCATAGAGCTCAAGCCGTTGCACTCCCTGCAAGTTCCCAACGAGCTTGGGGCGCTATCCCACCCTCCCTGCGACTTTCTTGCGAGCTTCACTATTTTCGTTTTCAACTTGTTTTCTTCATGTTCAATGGTTTGGGCTTCTCACGGTGTGCCTGCGACCTCCGATGGAATTTTGCGAACTGGAACATGTCCTACTCCTTGTAGAGTTTGTCTTGTTTCTAATTTTGAACTAATTTGCATCTTACGACTTTTGAAACATTGCCGACTTGTTTGAACTTCGTAATCTATTTCTTCTCAATTTAAGAAACATATTGAATTACAGATTTAATTCAAGATTGTTTGAATTTGTCATCAATAAATTTTACAAGGATAAAGTGAATAATTTTAAGAAATAATGTGAAGAATTTTATGGACCAAGGTCAGTAATTAATGATTTATAAGTGAACAATTTCTTGAATCAATGAGAATAATCATATAGAAGAATGATAACAATTTGAAGAAAGAATGAAAATAATTTTTTAAACCAAGTTGTATAATTTTAAAAAAGATTTTGAGCAAATTTATGAATAAGTTGTACAATTAATTTTAAAGAAGAAGATGAAAATTTCTATGTAATGACATGAATAATTATATTGATCAAGATAAATAATTATGTGTGTCAACATGAGAAATTTTATGGAACAAGAAAATATACTTTAAAAAAGAAGGCCAAAAAAATTATGAACAATAGTAAACAAGGTCATCACTTATATTTAACATAGTGAACAATGTTATGGATGAAGATAAAAATAAAGTTATGGTTTGACATGCACAATTTAGAAGAATGTGAACATTTTCATCTTTCAATATGAATAATCAAAAGAAAGGTGAAAATTTTGTGGATCAAAATGAACAATTCTATCGAGTAAGATAAACAAATTTATGTCCCTTCGGGGACAGCCCAGTGGGTGGAGCGGTGAGCGCGGAGACCAAAGGTCACGAGTTCGAATCCCGCCAATACCTTCTTGGGTTGAACCGGTCAGCTGGGGCTTACCTAGGCTGGTTTACCTCCCCGTGGTTCTTTGCCGGTTAGGGCCACAGGGGCGAGCTTCACCCAGAGCGCACCCTCGAGTAGCGGCTGTGGGCTTCCTCGTATAACAGAAGATAAACAAATTTAAGAAATATTATTAACAATTGTGTGAACTAAGGGAACAATTTTATTAACCAATGTAAACAATTTTATGAATCAATTACAAAGTGGTGTGAACAATTTTAAGGATGAATAGGAACAATTTTATTAAAAGAGAGAGAGAAAGAAAGAGAGAGAGATTAATACTAATGACGAATGTGAATTTTTTATGGACCAAGGTGCAATTTTTATGAAAAGTGTAGACTATTTTTGTAGAAAAGAAAATAATTTTACGAACTAATGTAAACAATTTTATAGAACAATGAGAGCAAGTTTATAGACCAATGAAAATTTATATATACGATAGCATTTTTCAAAACTTGAAGAGCCCAGCCCCGTCCTTAATTTGAAGGAAACCCATCCCTCAAAAATTAAAATATTAATTAGATTTAACTAGAAGATAAAATATTATTTGGTAAACTACTTTATTAGTTATTTTATTTATTTATTTATTTTTGTAATAAACCAAATTCAAATAAAAAATGCACTAGAAATAACATATTCTAGTAAAAAATAATGTCTAGGGCACGTAAGTTTGTAGTTTATAACCATTTTAAAGTCTGAAAAGATACAGTTACCACTGTATCATGTATACAAATGCAATCAAATTAGAACTGAAATTTATTTGTATATTTTCTCAAGCTGTCAAATAGATCATCAAATAAGCCTATGACTGACTAAAACTAAAGGTTTAGACAACAAATATTAGTTCACTGTGTCTTTACTCATTCTCAAAACCATCAAGCAAGTTATTCTCTCAACTAATAAATTGTTTAAAGTATGTTCAAAGTATTAGAATACGAAAAATCAAATTTTTTTTCCACTTTTTGATTGGCAGATG
>JAVXUM010000011.1:8560670-8573766 GCA_035590655.1 Pouteria glomerata | reverse complement strand
TAGTATTGTTTTTGGAATTTTTTTTTTTTTTTTTTTTTTGCAAAACGTAAGGGTGAAATTAAATAAAAATTAAAATATATTATGTCTGGTTTAATTTTGTGAATCTTTTTGTAATTATTTGATTTATTGTTGCATGATAAATTACATGATTGTGGCCATCTTGTGAATTGAAAAATGTATGTACAAATAAATTTTGATTTTGAGAAATTAAAAAAAATATATATATATATACATATATTTTAAAAGAATAATTTGGGATTGAATGAATAAATTAATTATTTATTCATTGATTTTTACGATTTTAGTTTTGAATTGAGGTATTGGGTAAATAATTGGTTCTGAAAGCTCCATTGGTGAAAATTTAGGAACCCGCGCGGGGTTAGGTATGGTGTTCAACAGGTTAGTAACCTACAAAGTATTGGAATTAATATTCTTGGTATCCTATGGCAAAAGTATAGGTTAACCAGGTTGTGGTACCTAACCCAATATTTGTGATTATGGTCTTGTTGAAATAAATTATTTTTATTTTGTATTCAAAATATTTAAATTAAATATTTTGATATGTATTATACGTTGGTATGGCATGTTAGATATTTATAATAGGGCACACATGCATAATTTATTTAATTTTTATTTTTCTTCAAGCACTAATAAAATTTATATTACGCTCAGCCCTAAAAAAATTTTCAGATGCAGGTGTGAGTGTTGCACCTAACGAAGATCGTGATGTAATTAATTAGACGAAACGAATATTTTTAATAGCTAGTTAATTGAAATTTAGAAAGAGAACCGCACATTTGTTTTATTTATTTATTTATTTATTTATTTATTTATTTATTTATTTATTTGAAATTAGATTATTATGTAAAGTCCCAGTTTAAAATGTTATTTTATGTAAGTTTGGAAATTATTAATGTATATTTTTTTTTATTATTTGACTCTTATTAATTTGGATTGATGATTTTGATGATTTATGATTATTTGTTCACACTCTTGGGTTTGTGAAAAATTGGGAACGTGATAGATAGTGAGTCAAACCCAACTTCCTGGCAATAATTTAGATTACTTTTAACTCATATATTCGATTTAAATGTTCTTTTTTATTTAATATGTTATTTTGAAATCCTTGGATTCAAATGTCTGACTTGGATAATTTTTTTTTTTTTTTTTTCGTTTCATGTATTGGAAATGTCCATTGAAAGGTTATGTATTTGAAATATTTATAGAAGTTGGATCACACCTGACTATTCGGAGACAATGGACTGAGCCCAATTTAAATTACTTTGCACTCAATTATTCAATTTGGATGATCTTTTTTTTTAATTTATTTTATCTAGATCTTCGCACTTGAGTGTTCTATTTGGATGATCGTTTTTTTTTTCCTTTTCATATATTTGAAACAACCATTGAAAGGTCATGTGTTTGAAAATATCCAAAGATGGTCGGTTGGACACCGATCGTGCGGAAACAGTTGGTAAACAATAGTGGATCCACGTACAGGCAAGAGGATCAATTGACCCCACTGGAAATAAAAAATTTGTAGAAAATAATATAATTTTGGAGTACTTTTATACTTTTGCTCCTATAAAATTTATTTTTAAAACAGATTACTTCAATGTCTCAAACAATTTACAAGTTTTACCTTCCACTGAAAGCAAAATTTTTGTAGAAAATAATATAATTTTTGGAATATGTTTGTACTTCTGTCTCCTTAAAATATATCTCTCAAAATGGATTGCTCCTATACATTAAACAATTTATAAGTTTTATACTTATTTTTAAGTCAAGTAAGTTGTCTTTACTTGTTAACTTGACCCCATTGTAATAAAATCTTAGATCTGCCACTGTTGGTAAAGCTCGATTTTGATAACTTTGCACTCAGATGTTCAATTTGGAAGATCATTTTTTTTTTTTTACATTGTTTACTTGAAAGGTTCATTGAAAATTCATGTATATGAAAGAACCAAGATGGAGGGTTAGCCCAACCACTCAAAGATGACTTGGGTTACTTTGCACTCAGATGTTCGATTCAGATGATCTTTATTTTTGTTTAATGAATTTTTTCAAGCTTTTGGCACGCAGATGTTTGATTTGGATGATTTTTTTTTTTTTTATTTCATGTATTTGAAAGGTTCACTTAAAGATCCTGTATTTGAAACATCCAGAGATGGTGCGTCAGACCTGACCTCCAGAAGACGATTTGGATCACATTACACTTAGATGTTCGATTTAGATGATCTTTTTTTTATCTAATGTATTTTTTTCAAGATCTTTGCATTCAAGTGTCTAATTTGGATGATATCTTTTTTTTTAATTTCATGTATTTGAAAGGTCTATTGAAAGTTCATGTATTTGAAATATCGGAATATGGGGGGTCAGACTTGACCACTTGGATTGCTTGGAGCCAGATGTTCAATTTGGACAATCTTTTTTTATTAAATTTATTTTTTTGAGATATTTGCATTCAGGTGTCTAATTTCGATGATCTTTTTTTTTCATCTTATATATCTGGAAAGACCATTAAAGATCATGTATTTGATACATCCTGTGATAGTAAGTTGGACTCTATTGCCTAAAGAGTATCCGTCGAGCCCGATTTGGATTATTTTGTTCAATTTAAATGATATATTTTTTCTCTGCACTCGTGTTTGATTTGAATTTTTTTTTTTCACTTTATTTATTTGAAAAGTTCATTGAAAGGTCATGTATTTGAAACATTTTGAGATGGTGGATTAGACCTGACCACTTAGAGATGATTTGGATTACTTGGCACTTGAATGTTCAATTTAGATGATCTTTCTTTTTGTTTAATGAATTTTTTTGAGATTTTTGTACTCAAATATCTGATTTAGATGAATTTTTTTCATTTCATGCATTTGAAAGGGTCATTGAAAAGGCTTGTATTTGAAACATCTAGATATGGCGGGTCGTACTTGACCACTCGAAGATGATTTGGATTACATTGCACTCAGATATTCGATTTGAATGATCTTTTTTTTTCACTTAATATTTTTTTTTTGAGATCTTTCCATTCAGGTGTCGGATTTATATGATAAATATATTTTTTTTAATTATATTTTTTTAGAAGGTCCATTGAAAGTTCAAGTATTTGAAACATTCGAAGATGGTGGCTCTAATCCGACCACTCGAAGATGGTATGAATTACTTGTGCTTGGATGTTTGATTTGGATGATCCTTTTTTTTTTTTTTGTTAAATTTATTTTTTTTGGATCTTTGCACTTGGGTGTCTGATTTTGATGATTTTTTTTTAATCATACATTTGGAAAGCCTATTGAAAGATTATGGATTTGAAACATCCTGAAATAGTAAGCTGGACCCTTCCACCTGAAGACTGTCCGCCAAGGCCAATTTGGATTATTTTGCACTCAAATGTAAGATTTCGATGAACTTTTTTTATTCAATGCATTTTTTTGAGATCTTTAAACTTGGGTGTCCTATTTGGTTGATTTTTTTTTTTTTTTTTCATTTCATGTGTTTGAAAGATCTATTGAAAAGAATGTATTTGAAACATCCGGAAAAGATGAGCCGGACTTGGCTGTTCGGAGATGGTGGGCTGAGCCCAATTTGGATTGCATTGCTTATGGATGTTTGATTTGGATAATCTTTTTTCATTTAATGTATTTTTTTCAAGATAGTTGTACTCTGGTGTCCGATTTGGACAATCTTTTTTTTTTATTTTTTTTCATTTTATATATTTGAAGGGTTCATTGAAAGGTCATATATTTGAAACATCTAAAAATGGTAGGTTAGACACTGAGAGATGTTTCGGGTTACTTTACAATCAAATGTTCAATTTGAATGATCTTTTTTTATTTAATATATTTTTCTGAAATCTTTGCGCTCGGATTTCCGATTTAGATGATTTTTTTCCATTTCATATGTTTGAGAGGTCCATTGAAAGGTTATGTATTTGAAACATCTAGAGATGGTGGGTCAAACTCGATCACCTGGAGATAGTTTGGAATACTTTGCACTTGGATATTCGATTTGGATGATCCTTTTTTTACCCTCGAATGTTTGGTTTGGATGTTTTTTTTAATTACATTTATTTGAATGGTTGATTAAAAGGCCATGTTTTTAAAATCTAGAGATTGGGTCATACCTGACCATCCGGAAATGATTTGGATTAATTTGCACTTAAATGTTTGATTTGGATTATTTATCTTTTAATTCAACATATTTTTTCGAACTATTTGCACATAGGAGTCAGATTTGGATTATCCTTTTTTTTTTTAAATTCATGTATTTGAAAAGTCCATTTAAAGGTTTTGTATTTGAAACATCTAGAGAAGATAGGTCAGACCGTATTGTCCGAAGACGGTGAGCTGAGTTTGATTTGGATTATTTTGTACTCAGATGTTCGATTTGGATAATCTTATTTTTCATTTAATGTATTTTTTCAAGACCTTTGCACTTGATTGTCTGATTTGGATGATTTTTTTTTTTATTTCACGTATTTTAAAGGTTCATTGAAAAGTCATGTATTTCAAATGACCAAAGATGGTAGGTGGACCGACCACTTGGAGACAATTTGAATTACTTTGCTCTCGAATTTTCGATTTCGATTATCTCATTTAATGTATTTTTCAGGCTCTTCGCCCTCGGGTTCCCAATTTGGATGATCGTTTTTTTCATTTCATATATTTGGAAGGTCCGTTCAAAGGTTATCTATTTGAAACATCCGCAAATGTTGGGCTGGACCTAATCTCTTAGAGACAGTCGACCAAGCCCGATTGGGATTTTTTTACACTCGGATGATCGATTTGGATGATAGTTTTTTTATTTATTGTATTTTTACAAGATATTTGCACTTAGATTTCTGATTTGGATGATCTTCTTTTTTTTCATTTCAGGTATTTGAAAGTTTCATTGAAAGGTCATGTATTTCAAATATTGGGAGATGGTGGGTCGAACCTGACCACCTAGAGACGATTTGGGTTACTTTGCACTTGGATGTTCGGTTTGGATGGCCTTTTTCTTTATACAGCATATTTTTTAGAAATCTTTGCACTCATGTGTTCAATTTAGATGATTTTTTTCCCATTTCATATATTTGAAAGGGTCATCGAAAGTTATGTATTTGAAACATTTGGAGATGGTTGGTCAGACCCGACCACTAAGAGAGAATTTGAGCTACTTTGCACTCGAATGTTTGATTTCAATGACATTTTTTTTTTATTTAATGTAGTTTTTTGAGATTTTGGCACTCATATGTTCGATTTAGGTGATCATATTTTTCTCATTTCATGTACTTGAAAGGCTCATTGAAAGTCATGTATTTAAAACTTCCAGAGATTGTAGGTGGGACCCAACCTCTTAGTGACGATTTAGATTACTTTGCACTCGAATGCTCAATTTGGATAATCTTTTTTTTTTTCATTTAATATATTTTTTTAAAATCTTTACACTCAGATGTCTGATTTAGACAAATTTTTTTTTTTTTTCATTTCATGTATTTGAAAGATTTATTGAAAGGTTATATATTTGAAACATCTAGAGAAGATATAGGTCGAGCCCGATTTGGATTATTTTACACTTGAATGTTCGATTTGGATGAATTTTTTTTTTTTTTTTTTTAATGTATTTTTCTGAGATCTTTGCACTCAAGTGTTTTTTCATTTTATAATTTTGAAATGTCTATTGAAAGGTCATGTATTTGAAGTGTTCAAAAATAGTGGGTTTGACCTAACTGCTTGAAGACAGTTAGCCAATCCCAATATAAATTTATTTGTACTCGAATGTTTAATTTGAATGATCTTTTTTTTTAATTCATGTATTTAAAATGTTCATTGAAAGGTCATGTCATTTAGAGATGGTGGGTCAGACCTGACCACCTAAAGATGATTTGGATTGTTTTGTACTTGGATGGTCAATTTGAATGATCTTATTCTTTTCATCTGATGTTTATTTGAAGATATTTGCACTCGGATGTCTAATTTGGATGGACTTTTTTTTCATGTATTTGAAAGTTTCATTGGAAGGTTATGTATTTGAAACATCTGAAGATGTTGGGCCAAACCTAATCACCTATAGCCAATTTGGATTACCTTGTACTTAGATGTTCGATTTGGATGACATTTTTTCATTCAATGTATTTTTCGTGTCTGATTTGGATGATCTTTTTTATCATTTCATGTATTTGAAAGGTCTGTTGAAAGGTTATGCATTTGAAACATCGGGAAAAGGTGGGTCAGACCTAACTATTTGGAGACGATGGGTTGAGGCTGATTTGGATTACTTTCTACTCGGATTTTTTATTTGGATAATTGTTTTAATGTATTTTTTGGAGATCTTTGCACTCGGGTGTTTGATTTGCATGATTATTTTTTTTCATTTCATATATTGGAAAGGTCCATTGATAGGTCATGTATTTGAAACATCTAAGATAATTGGTTAGACTCTACTACCCATAGACGGTCAACCGAGCCTGACTTGGATTACTTTGCACTCTTTGATTTGGATGATTTTTTTAATGTATTTTTTTAAGATCTTTATGCTCAGATGTCCAATTTGAATGATTTTTTTTTTCATTTCTTGTATTTGAAGGATCCATTGAAAGGTTATGTATTTGAAATATCTGCAGAGGATGGGTCGGACTTGACTACCCAGAGACGGTCAGCTGAGCCCGATGATGGTGGGTCAAACCCAACCACCCGAAAACAATTTAGATTACTTAGTACTCAAATATTCAATTTGGATGATCATTTTTTCCATTTAATGTGATTTTTTGAGTTCTTTGCACTTAGGTGTCTGATTTGGATGATCTTTTTTTTTCTATTTTTTTAATTTCATGTATTTGAAAGGTTCATTGAAACGTCATCTATTTGAAACATTCAGAAATGGTGGGCCGAACCTAACCAACCAAAGACGATTTGGATTATTTTGCAATCGGATGTTCGATTTGAATGATTTTTTTTTTAATTTAATGTATTTTTACGAGATCTTAGTACTCGCGCGTCCAATTTGGATGTTCTTTCTTTTTTGTTTCATGCATTTAAAAGATCCGTTGAAAGGTTGTGTTTAAACATCTAGATAAGTGGGTCGGACTTGAGTGTCTGGAGACGGTGGGTCAAGTCTAATTTGAATTAGTTTACAATTGGATATACGATTTCAGTGTTTAAGATCTTTGCACTCAGGTGTGTGATATGGACGATTGATATTTTTTTTTTTTCATTTCATTTATTTGAAAGGTCATGTATTTCAAATTTTTAGAGATGGTGGGTTGGACCCGATTTGGATTACTTGGCACTTGAATGTTGGATTCAGATTAATTTTTTATTTATTATATTTTTTTTGAAATCTTTACACTCGAGTGTTTGATTTGGATGATTATTTTTTCATTTCATGTATTTAAAACGTTTATTAAAAGGTTAGGTATTTGATACATCTAGAAATGGTGGGAAGGACCCGACTACTCATAGACGATTTAGATTACTTCATGCTCGGATGTTCGATTTGGATGATCTTATTTTTCTTTAATGTATTTTTTTTTTTTTTTTTTTTTTTTGAGATCTTTGCACTCAAATGTCTGATTTTGATAATCTTTTTCTTTTTTTTCATTTCATTTATTTGAAAGGTCCCGTGAAAGTTTATGTATTTGAAACATTTAAAGAGTGAGTTGGACCTGACTACCCAAAGACAGTGGGCTGAGCCTGATTTAAATTAATTTGCACTCAATGTTCGATTGGGATGGTCTTTTTTTTTTTTTTTTTTTTTCTCATTTCATATATTTGAAAGGTTTGTTGAAAGGTCATGTATTTAAAACATTCGAAGATGGTGGGTCGGACTCGACCACCCGAAGACAATTTGGATTATCTTTTTTTTTTTTCGTTTAATGTATTTTTTAAGATTGTTGCATTTGGGTGTCCGATTGTCGTGACCGAATTCACGTGCCAAGATCGACAAGCTCGAGTTGTAAGTCTTTATTGTGATGTAGTACTTTCAAAATCACCCAAATGTGAAAAAGTATGTTATATTTTGAAATAGGGTCTTGATTACAGATATTAGAAGTCACCACCCGACACTTTCAAAATTGGTATGACGAGAAATCCGATTGTTCGCTTAAGTTTAAGATTGTTTTGATTTATGTTTTTAAAATTATGATGAAGGCCCATTTTAATAAAATAAAAGAAAAAGAAAGAGGAAGGGAGGAGCAGATGCAAACTGAGTTTTTTTTTTTTTTGGTACTGAGTAAGCTTGGTTCGTGATTAAAATGAACTCGAATTAAGTTTGATATGTGACTCGTTTAGCATTGACATTAAGCTCGAATCTAGAAAAGTTTAGCTCCAAAACTTGTGAACAGACTCGATAAATAATATATATTATAATATTTTTATAATACTTTATTTATTAAATTTTAAACCAAAACAATATCATTTTAATTTAATTAAACAAGTCACGAGTCGATATTAAATCTAAATTTTTTTTTATTGAATCGAGTTTGAACTTATATAAAAATTCAAACCAAGTTTGAACTCAAATCTAGTATAAATAATTTGAACTGAGTTCAAATAAATTAAAACTCAACTTATCTTAACTCGCTTCTATCCCAAATAATGGACGTGAACCCTTAAAAAGCCAAGACAAATTATGAGTAGACTTTGACATCAATAAAAGATGTTGGATTTAAAAGAGTGAAAATTTTTTATTTTATTTCCTCATAAATTTCATTTGCTTTAAAGTCACATGTCGATTACTTGTGACATATCAGTTTTGGAGCCTGACGGATGAACGCAGAGAAGATCAAGCTCTGTGCAAGGCAAGGAAAAGCCTCTAAACATGGGAGAATGATTCAAAGGCTACAGCTGAAGATCTAGCACTACTTGTCTACAGTATCCATTTCTGCACCGTTTAGAGTGACAAAAATTAAATAAAAAAAAAAAAATTTAAAATTATTCACTTTTTACCTTACTGGACGAATTACTAACACTTTATCTCACTTTTTGTTACTCCAAACACGCCCTTATTTGTTAATGAATCCTTGAGTAGAACGCTCTCTAAGACTCTTGTTTCAGTAAGAGAGACCATGGATGGTAACCATCTTTCAAAATTATATACTGGTAACCATTTTCTCAGCTACCAAACAGTAAAAAAAAATATAAATAAAATTTAAATTTAAATTTAAATTGGTAACAGATAACTCTCAACTAAGACATACTACAAAATCTAGAACGCATGCAGCTCCAGCAGTCCCTGAGAATTGATGTCACTGATTCTAAAAAATCAATCAGCAAATTGTTCTATGGCTTGCAGGGGATAACTCCTATGTGCTTCGGAATGACTGGTCCTACCAACCAAAATAGAATGTACCATCCGACATATAGCTTGAATAATCTAAATCCTGCAAACGCTGCAATCCATGATCCTTAATTCCTGAAAACTTGAGCATTGATTCTCCGTGCCTCTGTCGTCTCCTTAACCTTGATCAGGATACAAGATGTGGGCTGGGATTCCGTGCAAAAGAGATACACCATCAGAGTGGATTTTATTCTTGTTGTAAGCAGCATCAGCAATTTGCTAGTCATGGTTCATCAGAAAACCAAAACCATTTCTGCAGTACATATAAGACGATCAATCAGTCACATGAACAGCTTCAAGCAATAACCAAATCTTCTACTTTGACTTAAAAGAACAAGCAACAGCACCATCAATCAACTTCAGTGTTAAATACATTAACGCTGAACGGGTCTCTTATCAAAACACCATATAGATATTCTATTCATAAACAGTTCTAAACTTTGGATTTTAGAATTTCTACATTTAAAAATCCAAAGAGGAATAGATTAATTGGGTGCAATTTTATTTTATCATCAGACCACAAAATATTTTCTTCAAATTTCTAATACATTTATGTTTATCAAAGCGATAAGCGTGTGTTCATCAAGTTTCCAATTATGTCCAGTCCTAAGTAATTAAGAAAATAATAATAGGGCATCATTGAACACCGACTAACATGTGATGGAGGAGTTATCTGTCGACTGCTTGACACAGATAAGGTAGCCCTTAAAAATGTCAATTCTTCCTTCTTTTTATAATTAAGTGTCCCATCTTAGCCATATGAAAGTGACCCAGTAGTTTATGTGTAATGGTTAAAAAAACACTTCCCAATGACTCCAAATCATATGGTGATCAACATGGATAATGTGGTAATGCTTTCAATATGCTAAAATCAAGGAACAAAATACCACAAATGTTACACATTAAAGTCATTAATAATTTGTGCTTGTAGACCTAGGGTTGAAATTTCAAAAGGGAGTGTGATTTGGAATATATCCGCATGTTCCACATAGCAGCAGAAAAGTTTAATTGGCACCTCCAGAAAATGCAGTGACGTGTGATGTGAGAATTTATTTCACACATCTTAGTTCTAATTTGTGTTGATTCGGAGTATTTTATATGTTTCTTAGTCCATTTGTCTAGAATTTTAGGTGTCTTTCACATTTATTTAATTCTTGGAAAATCTTGGTATTTTGCAGGTGTTTCAGGTTGAAATTTGGGCTGATGTGAAGAGGCAGAATTCAGGCTAAGCCTAGAGAGCAAATCCGCAAATCCTAGTAGGTTCGTCTTGTCAAACCAGAACAAAGCAAGCTCAGGTCCATTGGGTTGCAAGCTGAGAATTAGATCTAAGATTTTCATGAAGGGGGCCCAACTCCAAACTGCGTCATTTTGATGCTCTAAATACAGCCGGAAGTTGGCTAATAAAATCAGCCAAGAATTCTGGATTTCGGCAGCACATATGGGGAAAATCTGCTTAAAAAAAATACTGTAAGGAGAATCAGTTTGGAATGTATTGGATGGCCTCCCCATATAAAAGGAGAAGCTGGAATTCCGAGTGGGGGATTAGAATTTATGTTTGAGAAGTAATTGGAGCATTTTATTAGTCATGATATGCTAGTTTTCTTATTCCAGGGCTAGGATCGAGTCATTGAATTTTTTTTTATATGATTTGGATATGGTTGTATTGAATATCTTTTGTTAATTGCAATTTGATGATTTTGGTTTTCATTCTTCCAATTTACTGGCCATGATCTGCATGCTTAAAACAAAAGTTGAAGTTCAATATTAGTCCATGATTTCGTCAAACCTTGGTAGTGTAGTTAAGAAATAAATACACGCCATTGTGACCAACTTTCAACAATTCCACAGGGCATAATGAATTTATATTAATTTCTATGGTCACGACAGTAGACATAGAGTTAACATAGGTATGGGTGTTACACCCTGAAAGAAGATATCACATAAAGAAAACAGGGAATTTGGTCATTGTAATTAGCAAAACGTTAATGCAAGCAACCAGGTTTAAACTCAACTGATGAAATCCAAGCTCTAGAAACCCTTTATATATGAATTTGTTTTTAGGTTAAGAATTTGCAGTCAGTCCCATCAATTTGGGATCATCTAAATAACATAGCAAATTATATAAATTGGTATTTGAATCTCCTCCTTGTGGAAACAATGCTCTGTTTGGCTTGCTCTACCTGTCACGACCCATGCACTTGTAAGTTTTTGGCACCGTTGCCGAAGAGGATTCTTTACAACATTAATATAAATAATTTCCTGTATTAATTTAGATTGTATTGTTCTGTTATTCATTTATTGTGTTTGGTGTGTTACTATTCACTTGGAAAATTTTGATTACATCAGGTGGCAAGCTTATACTTGTTTAGAAGGAAACAATGAGCTGAGCAAAACCAGTATTTTGCCACTAGCCCCACCCTCTTGAGGCCAAATTCCATCATTTTTTTGGGTTTTTAAGATATTTTACGTTTCTGTTTGTCAATTTTATTTTTCTGTATTTAGTGCATGCCACGTAATTATGAACAAATTGAGCCTTTTGATCTAGAAATTGAGAGAACCCTAAGTGCACTACGGAGAAAACAAAGATTGGAGCTAAAACCAGAACAAGCAGAAGCCATGTCAGATAACCAGAATCAGAGGGTGTTGCGTGCCTATGGCGTGCCAAATGCCAATGGTGCTGGGTTCAGCATTCCGAGAACTACAGTCAATGCTAATAACTTTGAGATTAAGCCTGGTCTCATTCAGATGGTGCAGCAGGAACTGTTTGGTGGCAGACCTGCTGAGGATCCACATACACACCTTGAATGGAGTAGGTAATGATGCTATTTGGCTCCAACTTTTTCCATTTTCTCTAAAGGACAAAGCTAAGGTTTGGTTGAATTCCTAAGAGCCTAACTCTTTCACCACCTGGAATGCCTTGTCACAAGTTTTTGAGTAAGTATTTTCCCCTGGGTAAGACAGCAAAACTTAGAAATGATATTAAAAGTTTTGTTCAGTGATTACAGTTGAAAAATGTAATTACTAACTCAATATTTTAATGTAGAATGATGCATTAATTTAATAAATTCTTTTACTTTAGTTATTTGATTACTAATGTGAGTTAATTTCTTAAATGTAGTGAGAAAGACGGAATTTTGATGATTTGGAGCAAAGAAAATGGCCCTAAGCTCAAAATAGTCAAAGAAGTGTGCAGCAAAGTTTTTAGAACACCCTGTAGTATTTCATCCGTAACTTTTCGCTCCGAACTCGGATTGACACAATTCTTTTTGGGTTGGAAAGAAGACTTAAAGGGCTACAACTTTTATGTTTTAGCCGAAACCTGAATCCCTCGTTTTCAAGGTCAAAATCGCGTTGGAAGTCCGAGACAGAAATCTGGTGCAATAGAACAACCAAGCTGAGCAAAGGGGATAGCAAGCTCTCGGCCATCCAGACGCTCAAGGCAACCGTCCACACTACGGCATCTGAAAGTTCCGTGTTTTCATTGTTTCTTTAGGGTTTTGTAAAGTTATAAAAAGCGAAACACTTAGAAAACTTAAAGACATTAGTTTCCAGCCGTTTTCAGTAGTTTTCTAGGTTTTTCTTCTTTCATTTTTTCTTTTCTTTTCCTTTTTATTTTATTTTTATGTTTGGATGTTTCTTCATTGTTCGTTGGTTCGTTTCAACATTGATTATTTTTCTTTTCACATCTCCAAAGTACTAGTTAAGGAAGGCGAAAGAGAGATATTCAAGCTTGCTAAAGCTAGAGATAAGCGGACTAAGGACTTAAATCATGTTAAAT
>JAVXUM010000011.1:8546714-8560570 GCA_035590655.1 Pouteria glomerata | reverse complement strand
GTGGCCAAAGCATTTGTATCCAACGCGATTCGAACACCCGCCGATTCAGCAGTTACGCCTAAGTCTGCACGGGGCCTAAGTCTGCCGCTGAACCAAGTGCCTTGGTTTATCCATGATTTAAATATAAATGTTTTCAGAATCAGATTTTTTTTTTTTTTTAAATGAAAGATTAGGATAAATGAACCTGCATTTGCATTCTTTTTTAGGATCAATATTACACTTTTGGCCTCATTATTGTGTTAAGCATTGAATTTTTATTTAGGATAAGTGATGTCTTACAAAGCAAGACTAAGAATACTTGTTTTCTTTAGGATTATAGAAGTACATCTTTCCTTGCAAAGTTGAGTGAGTTGTGTGACCATGCACAAAAGATGAGTGTGATGCTTTTCTTGTGATTATCCTCTTTCATCTAGTCTTAAACAGGGTTTAAGTAAATAGAGTGATAATGATTAGACAGTTGAATAAATAAATGCGTACAAAGTTTGATCTGCTCCAATGTTTTAAGTTGCTTAGTAACTAGGGGTATTCATTACCAATGTTTACTTTTACGTCAAGCGGCAACTTGAAATGTGAGTATGCAAAAGCACTTTAAGTGAGTGACCTGTTGAGTAAGCAGGTGCATCCATCACAAATGCTTGTATTCGCATCAAAAGGCGAGTGACAACTTAAAGACAAAGAATGAAAATCATTCTTGCAAAAAAAAAAAAAGCAACAAAAAGACAATATATATATATATATATATCTAGTTTGCTACCTTGTTTGTATCAGTGAGAAGGGGTGACTACGGGTTGAGTTGTTATATGATTCAATTGTGTTGGTTGCATGGTAAACATGATTTGAGTTTGAAATTATGTATGGATAGTTGAACTACAGAATGTACGTATTGCTTTATTTGCTATTGTTTATGTATTAGGTTGAAGATTTGATGTTTGCATGATAGATCCTTTGGATGTGATGAATTGAGCCTCACAATGGCTTTGTCTTTGTTTTTATGGTTTTCCTTTTGCTTGAGGACGAGCAAATATTTACTTTGGTGGTATCTGATATGGGAATTTATTGTGACCTACTTTCAAGAATTCCATCGAGCATAATAAATTTATTTTAATTTCTAAGGTCACGACAGTAGACATAGAATTAACATAGGTATAGCTGTTATACCTTGAAAAGAGGATATCACATAAAGAAAACAGGGAATTTGGTCATTCTAATTAGCAAAACGTTAATGCAAGCAACCAGGTTTAAACTCATTTAAGGAACTCAATTGATGAAATCCAATCTCTAGAAACCTTTCATATTTGAATTTGTTTTTTGGTTAAGGACTTGCAACTAGTCACATCAATTTGGGATCATCTAAATAATAGAGGAAATTTTATAAATTGGTATTTGAATTTCCTCCTTGTGGAAATGATACTCTTTTTGCCCTGTTCTACTTGTCATGACCCATTCTCTTATGGTAGAGTCGAGGGATCACCAATATGGCATGTCCGCATACTCCTTCCCTACATGATCAAACATCACTGAATACAGATCATACGGATCATACATGATGAATGGACAAATAAATTATACTGCAAAAATACATGTCCAAAGCAAAACAGGTCGTTTACGCAAGTGCATAAACATAGAAATCGAGCCAAAAGATGCCTTCCACTTTGCAAGTCCTAACCAACGTATCGGAGGACAAATATTTTAAGTATCACAGAATTTTTAAAAACAAAAAAGAAAAGTCACGGTAAAATCTTCCTTGAAGCAAAAGCATTATAATCCATGGACCACATAATACAAAAAATGGACTCTTAGGCATGCCTATTAACAATAAATGGGAAAGATGAAAGCATGATATCAAAGCGTAACCATAAAAGGATTAACTAACAAAGGTTACGAAATTTACCAATGAACTGGGTGAATCTGCATTTCATCATACAGAGGCTGAATGCCCCTTCAATTGCTTCAGGACCCACATGTTGTTCCAATCAAAAGGCGCACTACGAAGGAAATGCATCCAAATGAATTACATACCCATGCTTCCACATCAATCCTTTCACCTGCTCAACTTTATACTTTTGACCACATATTGAGTGGGCATGGCACAGTATCCAAAATGTCTTTCTTGTGGGATCCAACTTCAAATTTGCCATCTCATCAATGACCCTCTCCATTTCAGCAAGTCGCTTTTGTGATGCATACAAAACCATCTTAGAGTGGTACAGAGACCTACAAATTTTCCACCCAGCAAACTGTGCACGCTTTAAAAAAATTGCAAGCTTGTCCACTGAATTACTTCGGAAATAACTAGCAATGATACAGCGCATCACATGAACCGTTCTCACACACGTATTATGTTCCAATGCCTCATTTATTGAAGTCTCCATCTCCTCTAACAAATCCTCTTGTGCATACACCCTCATCAATAGAACATTCAACCAAGGCCTATAATCATTTTCTGGAATAAGCCTCAATAAAGCCTCTATCTTTTTAACTCTATTTCTGTCAGAACTCATACAATATGCACATATCATAGTTCTGATCAATGGAATTTGATTCGAACAAAAATTATGTTTTACCAACTCATATGTCTCTTCCATCTTTTCCAAATTACCAGAATGGGCATAACCTCTAAGAATTAGCATGTGGGTAATAATATTAGGCTTGACATTACTTGCTTTCATAATTTTATAGGTCTTCTCCATAAGATCCCACATCCAAGCTGTAACGTATCCAGCAATCAAACCATTATATGTACTCAAATTAGGGGAGAGATTTAAATCCTCAATTTCGTGAAAAGTTGCCTCCATGTGATCTATGAGCATCAGCCTACCGAAAATGGAAATGAGTATGTTGTATGTTACAATTGTAGGACTACAATTAGCATCCCTCTTTAAATCTCGAAACAACTGCTGACACTTCTCAGCAAAACCGTTGAACATATAAGCACCCATAAGTGCATTGAAAGTAGAGGTTGCTTTAAGTCTCTTGTTAGCAGCCTCTGTAAAAAGTTCAAGAGCAAGCTCAACATTTCTCATTCTACCAGCAATTGCAATGCCCTTTGCATAATCTTCTGATGTCATTGGAATGCTAAAATCTTTCCGTTTCCTTCTCCAATTAAAAACCTGGGGGAAAAAATCAACGAACAAATTAATAAACACTGTAAAAATAAAGATTGGCAAAAGCAGGAGTTGAAAATTGTGCTTCTCCACCAATGAGTTAGGTCAGAAATGACTCGAGAAACTGTCAGGAAAACCATGCAAGCTGAAAATAGGCATTAGATTTTATATTGCATTTGGACCTTGGTACCCAAGTTTTTAACGCAATGTCAAAATATCGAAACATTTCCAAAATAATTATGGAAATGAGCTCCTCCATTAGCAAGGATCAAATTTTCATCATCAACTTTCAAAACATTGAAAAAGCAGTACAAATATAAGAAAATATACAGAAATGTTTAGGAAGCATTTCGAAAACATCACAAATAATACAAATATCCATAGAAATGTTTAGAAGCTAAGCAGCATGGATAAGAACATGCAATATTGTTAATTTTAAAAAATATCAAGACATAACGCATTAGGGTTAAGTTAACAAATAAATCCAGCTCCAACTCAGCAGGTCCAAGCAATAGGCCAAAGCCCACAATGATCAGTTTCTATGCAGATTCCTTCCTAGTTAGCCCAGCAACAAGAATTCCAAGAGTTCAGTTCACTTGAAAGCGGCCGGCCATTAAGGAAAGTGGCTGTTGGATAAAGGGTTTTGTGAAGAATTGGAAAAAAAAATTATTCTCATTCCATTGAAAAATACTTTGTACAGTATTTGACTTTATACACTTGGGAGAAATTAAAATAGGAAACTATCCTAACTAAAACCCCCACAATTGAAGGATTGTCATAACTACAAAAGAATCCCGTAAATAAAGAACAATAACATACACCATAAATACAAGGATTGATTTCCTAACATAAATACAAGGATTCCCTGATTTCCTATTTACTACACACACATGGTTTCCTTAATAAGAAGAAATTGTGTTTTCCCAAAGGTTTGAACCAGTTTTGCCCCACCCCTTTAGGTAATAGTGAGAGGGAAAAAGCATTCTGGCCCTTTACTCACGTAATACAAGAATGGCAATCCACCTGTTGGCGTGCTGCTGCCCTCATCTGACTTGAACATCCCAATCTAGTTGCCTTCACTAAAAACAAATCCACAATCCCTTATCCAATGAATATGAATTTGTTATAGTTTCTTCCTTTGCCTACCTACCTAATGCCAGAACTTCCAGCGCTGAGATGGTTGGTGAGGTAAGGCAGCAACTCCTCTTTCTGAAGGAAGAGTGCCAACCAAGCTATCTTAAAAGCAAAGATCTCTAAATTAACCATAGGTGAAGTTCTCCCGGAACTGGAGACACAGGCCGCAACTCCTTCGAAAATTGGGAATCTGCAAGGATTGGACACATAACAAGGACCTAAAGTGGTTCATCAAATGAGACCGAGAACTGAAAGGTGTCTATCCTGAAGGTTGCAAAGCATTTAAACTGCCCCTGAACAAAAGGAAAAAAAAGACAGAAATAACTCTATCCTAGCTACCAAGGACGAGAAGAGGAGAACAAAGGTAACCATCAAACCAACAAAAGCCCTCAGAATACATGCTAAAAGACCTCTGAGGTAGAGAAACCTACAATTAACAGAATACATGCCAAAAGCTTCATCTTGGTAAACCTTTGGAATGTAGATCGTCGAGCCACCGACAAATAACCCAAAATATACACACACAAAAAAAAAGCAACTGCTTATTCACTTTCATATAAAAATATTTTTTATTTTTTGTATTTCAAAAAAATATATTTACAAAAATGAAAAAAAAGGTCTTGAAGTTTCTAAAATTAAAAAAAAAAAATAAAGAATAAGGAATTAATAAACATAAATTCATATTGCTTTTATCTTATCATTTAATTCCAAATTTTTTCTTCAAAATTATAAATTGTTTCATAGTATTTAAGTGGTAGACATGTTTCTCTATCAAGTGTCCACAAAGCGTTAGGTTCCAAAACAATTAACAAAAAAAATTAAACCACATTTAGCCAGGAATCTAGCACATGTTGAGTGTGTGTCCTACATACCACAATCAACACAACAACGGTACGTACCTTCCTATAAGTGTCTGTGGTTCATGCCTTGAAAAGATCTATTCCTCATTCCACAATCAACGAAACCAAGAAAAATGGCAAGATCCCCCAAGTTTCCTCTTTCTTGTTGCAACTCTGTTACCCATCATGGCTAAAACATTGGCCTCATTGCATACCAAATTAAAAAAAAAAAAAAAAAAAGTGTCCTACAGCTCATAAGATCACGGGCATTGAACAAAAAGGTGATTACTAGACTCACCATCTTTCTTGCATAAACAACAGCTATTAACCACTATTCTCATTCTCACTGCAGGTTATCAATTGTAAGTATTTTATCATGAATCAAGCACAAAACAAATAAAGTTATCAATAGAGAAGCCTTCTACACCAACTATTATCCAAATGAAATCATCTTTCCTTGTTCCAATCAAATTCACATAATATGACTTGACATCAAAAATCCCAATTTTGAAACTTTCCAATGAATACCATCATCTCCATTGCCAATGTACAACAGAGGAAGAAAATTCTCAAAACTGTCCATCTCCCAATCATGAAGATCTTTCTGCAAATCAACAACAATATCTCCACCAATTGAAATAAAAGACACTAGTTTGAATCCCCCTTGGTAATAACTAGCTCCTAGTTCTAATGGGGTGGGTCAGGAGTCCTAGGGGATTAGTTCCACCAAAGGTGAGGATGCCCAGCTGTCTAAGCAGTGTTTCTTTGGGAAAAAGAACTTGAATAACTTTGTTTTCTAAAGTGGTCATTTTCTATTTTATGAGTGAGTATTACACCAAGAATTAACTATTGGTGAGTTTTCTAGCTCGCGATGTTGCTCATCCCTCTGATAAAGACCACCTCCGAGCCCTCTAAGTAGCCTATGGGTACTCCTAGGCTTCGGTGACCAACTGTGGTAAACATTGTCCCTCAAATATATAAAACACTCCAAATAATTGAACCATATACTCCCACCCAAAAAAATAAATAAATAAATAATTATAGTAGGCCAATCACCCCAAGAAACCCCATATTTAAAAGGCACTATCTTCCTCCTTAACTTATCCGGTTCAAATTAATATACAAAACCAATCACCAAATACATACCTTTCCTAGGTAAACAGTATCCCAATCCACTAGATGATGCTTAAATTATCATTTTTTCCATCCTGAAAGCCTCGTATGGAAATTTTCAATAACCCCATCCCACACTTTCTTAGACTTAACCATACATTATAAAGACTTTGAGGAAATAACATTGTTCAGTTAGCAGTTTGATAATGAATTGGAATTTTATGAAACAATAAACTTAGGGACACCCAGTGAGAACATCAAAGTTCAGATTAAAATTATTAAAACACACTTTAACCCTCTAGGCTAAACCCATTCGGCTTTAAAATCACATTCCATGTAATCTGGAATACCTTCCATATAACAATTGCAATAATAATTAATTTGTAAAATAGCGCATATAATCAATTTTTTTTCCAAGACGTCAAAAGTGGTCAACATAAAATATTGTGTCTATCAACAGAGACAGAGCTCAAATAAATTGTATATAAAACAAGAAATATGTATGCCATGAGAAAACAAAAGTAATTACTAGTAAATAACACACCTCCAGGGCCAATGCAGGAAAAGAATGCAACTGGTTCAACAATTCAAGAAAACCAGATCCGTCGGGGCTTCCTAACAAAGAAATGCCCTTCTCTTCCATGATTCTCGCAATCTCATCACCATCATCGACCTTCTGGACCAACTGCTCTCTCAGCTGCGAGACTTTAACGCGGAGATCTTGTCTGGCTCTGTCGTCGGCACAACTCCATTTGTCGGCGAACAACCCGATGATGCTCGAGTACGCGCTTGGGCAAGGAGCGGTAGATGTGCAGAGTTTCCGGATGAAACTTTGCTTGGGAATTTTAGTGAGCTCAGCTATATGAGTCACTGGGGCTTTGGGCTTTGCATAGCATCGGTGGAGGAACAGCTCTGCTTGCGCTGCGTCCGAGATCCTCCGGACTAGCTTCATTATTCTCTTGCAGTAGCTCGACCGTACATCGTACTAGGGTTTGAAGATTTGTGACTGCGCAAGGGCTGGCAACTGAAAGGATGACGACGACAAAAGAGAGAGAGACAGAGCCAACGAATTGACGAGAAGGGCTAGCGTTTGGGCGCGGTATTTGATTGACTCTGCGTCGTCCTGGATGTGAAAAAATCGGATTGAGTATAACCCGTGCATTGCACACCGGATTATGGGCCGGTTGGACCTTTCAAATAGGGATTTAACGATTTTTATTTAAATTTAATTTTTTTTCTTTCTTCTACTCACTTTTCACACTAAATTTTGTTAATATTGAAAATTAATTTTTAATTATAATTTTATTAATATAAATTTAAATTTTTACAAAATTAAAATAATAAAAAATAATAAACTAATAACTAAAAATAAAAAATAGTATATTTATATCACATTATAATATATTGCGGACAAGTAAATTTTATTTTAATTTATTCTTTTGTACAAAAATCATATTTTTATGTGAACCCTCATATTTAGAAAAACATATGTTTAAAAATTGATGGTCTTTGTAAGACAAACGAAGAAATGATTTTTGGATTCCTCTTGATTTTCTTCTATAACCGAAGGAATCGGAGATATTTGATAGGATGTACTTGGCCGATCGACTATATCCAAACAATCTACGTACCTCGACTGATGGATGGAAATAGAAGATGGATTTCTCTTGGTCACCTTTGGTGGCTGAATGAATCGAAAACATCTGATAGGGTGCACTCGACCAATTAATGTTATCCCGATCGATCAGCATAAAAACCCGAGCTGACTGGTTAATTGGGATTGGGTGATCGAGAGCATCGACTGGTCAATAAAGTACGAATAAAGTTGCTTACGTTATAGTTATACGTATAATCACCTTCTGACATATTCTGTAATACCCGCCTATAATGGTGTCACATGTCCACTACGATTTTGATAACTAATTGAGGAATATCTGCATGGGAATCCAAAAATACACGTGGCATAATCTAATTGGATAATAAGCTTGATCCGGCGTTACTCCCATGCATAGAATTTATACAGATCTTACTTCTCTCTATAAATACTATCACCTCCGATGTCCAGCTACACAATACTTCATACCTTACTGTTACTCTACCAAAATATACTCTCAAACTCTCTTGCTAACCTAAGTGTCGGAGGCTCTTTGGTAGACACCACATTGGTGTTTAGACAACTATCCAGACTTGGCTTGGATCATCCGAAGTACCCCCAATTCACTGTGTTAACAGTTGGCGCCGTATGTGAGAATCGATTCTTCTTACTAATTTTATGGTCCAAACCAAATCTGGTCCAAACACTCAGGCACAATCTCAACCAACAGTAGAGAAAAAGAACCAAAATGATGAAAGACTCAATACCATGGAAAGGTAAATGCACGAGATAATGGCTATCATATAGACGCTAATGGCCTAGAACCAAGCGTTACTCTAACAGGTAAACGCTACACCTCCTGTTACGATTCCACCCCCAGTAGATCCACCAATTAATGGAGCACACAATGGAGAAGTTGTGGAACTCAATGGTGCAAGAAATGAAGAGGTACTAGTAAGAGCTAAAGTTGGTTTTGCTGTGAGACAACTAGTACATGGAGCTGGCATTATTAGGAAAAATGATGTCCTCGATAGATTACCAGATGAGTCAAGAAGGAATGAAAGAAAGAATGGCAGGAGTTGCGATCCCTACTAGTAATTACCCAGAGTCCTCAAGGGTGGAGGCCACAAGCTTGAAGGATGTTTCTGCTAATCCATGGAAGGAGCAGCTCAAAGCTATGCAAGCTTAGATGGAAAGCATTTTGGAGGCAGTTAAAGCAATAAACAAAGTGGAAGACTTACTTGGCAACACAAATTCTCTGTTCACCCTGGCGATAATGGTTTGTCCCTTTTTACTAAAGTTCAAAATGATAGTGTTAGATTCGTTCAATGGGTTGCAAGATCTATTAGACCGTCTAAAGACATTCAAGACGTTGATGCACATCCACACCTACCCGGAAGAGATTATATGCCGGGTATTCCCTACAACACTTATGGTTTTCCAAAATCAAAGTGGGCACCATTGCCAATTTCTCCTAATTGAGCAAGTTTTTCATGAATCACTTCATTGAGGAACAAAGACAAAAAAAACCTGCCACCCACCTTCTCACAATTAGACAGGGAAATGATGAGTCCCTGAGAGACTACATGGGGAAGTTCAATAAGGAGATTTTAGAGATTGACGAAGCCAATGATAAGGTGGTCATGACCACTTTCGTGAGCTAGCTTAGATCACTTAGGTTTATGGCTTTGTTGATAAAAAAAAACCACCAACTGATATGGCTTAGATCATGTTTCGAGTTTAGAAGTATATCAATATGAAGGACGCCATAAAGGCGAGAAATAAGTCTGATAGGTTTGAAAGCTTCAAGGCTGAGAAAAAAAGATAACGCCTGGGATAACAGAGATTCTAAGAACAGGAGATATGATAATTGGTCTAATCGGGGGCCAAGGAGTTTTGATAACCGACGTGATTTCACTCTTTTGAACACGAGGTTAGAGAACATATTCTTTGAAATACAGAACGACCCTACCTTGAGGTGGCGAGAGAGTTTGAAAACCTAGCAAACAAAAGATCTCAGGTAAAATATTGCAGGTTCTATCGGGACCGTGATCATGACACAAATAATTGTTATGACCTGAAGAGGCAAGTGGACGAACTAATTTACCAGGGAAGGTTATGTCAATTCATTGCTGGTTAGGCTAACAACAGGAAACCTAAGTATAGAACCCTCGATCGACAGAGCCCTAACAAAAGCCCTGACCTAGTGAGACAAAACTAACATACAATCAGAGAGATAAGAGTGATATCGAAAGGCTTGGCATCAGAAAGAAAGTCCTCCACTGGGAGAAAAAAGTATGCTTGGCAGATGAACAGGCCAAGAGAAGTATTGACGACCAACTGACCGATGAAGAAGATGAAAGCGGAATCCTGACCGATTTCCTTCACCGAGGAGGAGGCGAATGAATTATGTCAACCTCAGGATGACCCCCTGGTCATTTCAGCAATCGTTGCCAACTTCAAGACTTGGAGAATCCCAGTCGATAGCAGAAGTTCAGTAGATATTCTATATTGAGGGGTATTTGAGAAAATGAAGATTAGTTAGGAGAAGTTACAGTCAGTGTTTTCCCCATCGTTGGTTTCACTGGGGACTAAGTTACCCCACTCAGTTTGATTACGTTGTCGGTAACTTTCAGAGATAAACCATATCAGGCGACAAAGATAATTAATTTTTTGGTTATAGATTGTCTGTCGGCAAACGACATAATCTTGGGGAGGATGGCTTTAAACCAATTTCGAGCAGTCACATCCATGTACCATCTTCATGTTAAATTCCTGATCGAATATGGTATTAGATGTGCTAAATGGGATCAAAAGGTGACTCGGGAATGCTACATCTCCTCATTAAAGGAAGAAGCACCAAAGGAAACTCTGGTAATTGATGAGCTAAAAGTCTAAGATAATGAAAAAATAAAAAGAGGCGAGCCCAGGGGAGAACTGAAAGATTTGATCATAGGCTTCCCCGATCAGGGAATGACAGTCAAAAAAATTCTTGAAAACCCCTGAGCCCCTAAAAAGCGAAATAAAGAATTTTTTGTAAAATAATGCAGATGCCTTCGCTTGGTCTCATGAAAATATACCAAGAATAAGCACAAGTATGGTGGCTTACCATTTGCATATTTTTCCAACAAACAGACTAATAAAACAGAATAGGAGAATTTTTTATCCTAAACACAACAAAGCAATTGCACATGATGTAAAAAAATTAATGAAGGATAAATTTATCCGGAAAGTCCACTATCCCACCTGGCTCTCAAACGTGATAATGGTAAAGAAGTTAAACGACAAGTGGAAGATGTGTGTAAATTTCACCTATCTCAATAAGGCATGTCTAAAAGATAGCTTCTCTCTATCAACCATTAATCTGTTGGTTGATTCCACAGTAGGTCACGAGTTACTGTCCTTCGTGGATGCACTCTCAGGGTACAATTAAATAAAAATGGTCAAGCAGGATCAGGAGCACACATCATTCATCACCAACCAAGGGTTGTACTATTACAATGTTATGCCATTTGGTTTGAAGAACGCAAGGGCAACCTATCAAAGATTAATGAACAGAATGTCTAGAGGTAACATTAGGAGAAATGTTAAGGTGCATATAAATGATATGCTAATGACAAGTAAGAAGGTCGACTCTCATATTACTTATCTACAAGAAACCTTCGACACTTTTAGGAAGTACGGGATGAAGCTCAACCTAGCCAAATGTGTATTTAGGGTTGCATCTGGCAAGTTCCTTGGGTTTATGATCTTTAGCTGAAGAATAAAGGCTAATCTAGAGAAGGTCAGAGTTATAATGAAAATGTAACCTCTGCGAATAAAAAAAAAAAAGTACAGGAGCTGGCTGGAAAGATGGTAGCTTTGAACAAATTCATTTCCTGGTCTATAGACAAATGCAACCCTTTCTTCAAGGTGTTCAGAAGGGCATTTGAGTGGACAACAGAATGTAATAAAATTTTTCAATAGTTAAAGCGGTATCTGATATCCATGCCATTACGTAGTTGGACCACCATAGAGGAAGATTTATACTTATACCTCTCTATTTCGACGACGGCTGTAAGTTCTACACTTATAAAAGAGGAAAATGGAGTTTAAAAACAAGTCTATTACACGAGAAAGGCTCTACAGGGGACAGAAAAACGTTATCCGAAAATAGAGTTGATGGCCCTTACTTTTGTAATAGTGGCTCAGCAGTTGAGAGCATATTTCCAAGCTTACACAATTATGGTACTCATAGACCAACCTCTGAAGAATATTCTACACAAGCTTGAAACCTCAGGATAATTGATGACATGGTCAGTCAAGCTAAATCAGTTCAACATCCAATACAGACCTAGATTAGCAATAAAGGGACAAGTTATACCAAATTTTATAACTAAATTTATAACTCATCCAGCAAACTCACCCGAAGAAGAAGACACTGACTAGATCTAGACTTTGCATGTTAATGGTTCTTCTACTCAAAATTCAAGTGGTGCAGGTATTATTTTTATTTCTCTTGATAGTCACAAATTCAAATATACACTCCGTTTCAAGTTTCCTACTTCCAATAATGAAACTAAATATGAGGACCTTATTGCCAATCTCTGGATAGCTTGGAGAATGGAAGCAGAGCAGATAAAGGTTCACAGTGATTCTCAACTGGTTATGGAGCAACTGTAAAGGGACTATGAATCGAAAGAATAACATATGGCTGAATACTATCAAAGGGTAAGGAGTCTGTCTAGAAGATTTTCAAAGTTCCAGCTTTAATGGATTTGAGACTGCAGAATAAGGATGCTGATCGATTAGCAAGAATTGCTTCTTTTGGAGAAGAAAACTCAGATGTGTCGATCAAGATCCTGAATTCCCCAGGCATTCAGACCCTAGAAGTAAACTAAGTAGAACATGACGCTGAATGGACTAAACTAATCAGAGCTTACTTAGAAGATAGAACTTTACTAACCGACAAAATAAAGCCTAAAAAATCCAGTACCGAGCAAGTAGATACCTAATAATAGATGGAACTCTTTATAGAAGGAGACACAGCTCTTCCCTACTACGTTACCTGAATGAGTGAGAAACTGAGTATGTAATGTGAGAAATCCATGAAGAGGTCTGTGATAATCACTTAGGAGGCAGAGTTTTAGCTGGCAAAGTCTTGAAGGCAGGCTATTACTGGCTTATTATGGAGGTGGATGCTTAGGAATTTGTCAAAAAAGTGATAAGTGTCAGAGATTCTTTAATGTCCCAAGGCAACTGACTCAGGAGCTGTCGCTAATCTAAAGTCCCTAGCCATTTGCACAATGGGGTATTGACATTATTGGGCTATTTCTATTAGAAAATGAACAAAGAAAATTCATTGTAGTAGCCATTCACTGTAGTAGCCATTAACTACTTTACTGTAGTAGCCATTGACTACTTCATGGAATGGACAAAGTAAAACATAAGAAAGTTCTTTTGGTAGAATATTGTGTGTCATTTTGGCATCCCAAAGTTGACCATCACGAACAATGGTAAGCAGTTTGAAGGAAGACAGTTTAACGGGTTGTGTGAAGAATTGAGAATCAGTTATCACTACTCATCTTCTAAACACTCCTAACTAACAGTCAGGTTGAAATCATTAATCGATTCCTTCTCAAGATTACCAAAACAAAGATGGATAAGGCAAAAGAACTTTGGACAAATGAACTTCCCAACATTTTATGGGCCTACAGAATAATGAAAAGAACAACAATAGGACAAACTCCATTTTCCCTCATGTACAGTATAAAGGCAGTAATCTTTGTAGAGATCAGACTTCCCAGTCCCAGAACATTAAACTTTGACCTAAAGCAGAACGATGAGATGATGAATAAAGAGGTTGACTTATTGGAAGGAAAACAACTACAATCTGCAATCAGAATGGCATCTTATTAGTAAAGAATGCGTCAATATCACAACTCAAAAGCTCGCCCGAGGGAATTTGTTGCTGGGGATTTGGTATTGAAAAGAGTTAACCAGTCTACAAGAAATCCACAAGAAGAAAAACTAGGGCCAAACTAGGAAGGACCTTATGAAGTACTACACTACACGAAGAAGGGAACCTACAAA
>JAVXUM010000011.1:8525034-8546614 GCA_035590655.1 Pouteria glomerata | reverse complement strand
TAAACTTTACTCTCTTTTCCACAAAACAAAAATTTAATCCATAGCTTCTCATTTATGCCAAAGGCAGGGGTATCACAACTCGAACTCTTTATGACTCCTCGTATGATTTCTTTTGACCGTTGCTTAACTTTTGATACACATAGACTAGGTGAAAAAATTTTTTAGCTCCTCAGAAAGTGCACCTTGGAATCGTCCAAGACTTATAAACTTAAGAATGAGTAAAAAAGGAGAAAGAAAATTTAGCTATCTTATAAAATAATTCTCTCTCCTTAAGACTTTATAAGATATGCTCTCTCTTGATTGTGTGCTTTACATTGCATACTGATGCATATTTATAGCAAAACCGAAGACCTAATTTGATTAAGAAATAAAATCTTTAGCAAATTTGACAAGTCGAACAATCGGGTTTCTTACGCCTTCCCTGTAAGCTATAAGCATAGTCTCACTCTCTCTGTGAGCTGCCTTTGACCTCTATTTGAGTGTTGTAGTCTATATAGAATCTGACTTGTTTCTTACTTTGGGAACGTTGTAAATCTTCTAGGCTTTGGTTATTCATTCTTTTTCAATTTAGGAAATATGTATAATTGTAATACTTAATTTGTGATTTGTTTAAATTGTCCAAAATTAAATTTCACAGATGTCTTCTTTTTCTAAGGTTGTTGATTTCTATGATAAGTTCCTACTCTCGAGCACAGCTTTCAAAGTTGATTCAGTAAGCATACGATCCACCAATAAATACAAGTCCTAACAATCAAAACCGACATAATTAGAGCATGTTAAGAAACATAAACAAGGTATACACAAAATAAAAAACTAAATAAAACAAAATAACACGAAAGTAAGAAAAAATAAATATAGAAAGAAATAATACAAATTAAACAAAATCTTTCTATAAAAGTTAAAGCTCACATCTTTGTAGTGCCAATTTAAATAATCATAAAAAGTACTAGTGGCATCTTAAACTAAAACTGCACAAAAAGGCAAAAACAAAAGTGGAATTGATAATTCATTCACAAATCATAATAATCATTTAAAAAGTAAAATTTGGTAAAAAAAAAAAGATTGAAAAGTAAAGTGGGAAAAAAAAAATCAAAAGCAGGGTAATTTTTGTAAAGGACAAAAAGGCATTAATGAAGTTGCCTACCAAACCAAACCTTATAAAATAATCAAAGAGAACAACAAAAATCTAATCGACAGAAACACCTTCAAAGATATTTTCGAGCCTTTGAGAATATAATCGTTCCCTCTATACATTTGTGTATACGAAAAAAAAGATCTCTAAATTTTTTTGAATAATTTACCCAAAGCAAATAACTTGCGAAGTCAAGAATTAGAGGCTTGACTTCAAATGAAAATCATAATTAAGCAAATTTAATGTCAAACTCAAATTCTAAATTTCACATAACCAACAAAGAAATTTACAAATCAAATCATAATGAACAGGATAAATAGGTCAAAGTAGCAAAATTACTCTAATGAATTTTTCCAAAAACCAAAAAAAAACATTACTCTGAGGTTACCTATCTGATTAAGCTTTATGATTGAAGATCTCCTTCTCTTAGTTAGTATAAACTATAAATCTCAAAACTTTTCACATATATTGATATTGACGAATCGAAATAAAATCAATTACCCCAAATCAATCACTAAAATCTGATCTTCTACAAAAAAAAAAAAAAAGTGTAAGATTAAATATATAATATTGGGTGTATCAACAAAAAATAAAACGAAAGTCAAGAAATGAACTTAACTCCCTTGAAACCATACTATTTTCAATCAAACCCAAACTCTCTCTACTGCAAATCCAAGTATTTGAAAAATTCCTTCCACATAAAAAGCATTGCAACAAATCAGAAAGGAGTCTCACTGGGAGAAAATTCATTAAGCTTGACTAATATGATGCTAGCAAGCAGAGGGAGAGGGAGATGGAGTAGAACAAGGATAAAAGGGGGAAACAAACATGATTGAACACGAAAACAAGCATATAGAGGAGAATTGTGGCCGAACTATGACCAAGTACATATTTACATGCTTGAAAAGAAAAATTGTCATTTGAAGGCAGAAAATGAAGAAAATAACAAAAGATTAAATTGCATTATTGCTTATATTATAAAGAATAAATATACTTGTAACTAATATTATTAATTCTTATGCCTTACTGTTGGACTCTAGTAAACGTGTTTGTTTGGATGAGATTTTGAAATGGGATAGATTTGATATTTCTTATTTTCTTTTGGATTAGTTTTTCTAGTTTCTTTTGGATTAGTTTTTCTAATTTTTTTTTTTGGATTTGTTTTATTCTTATTTTGATTAGGATTAGATTTTATTAGTTGTCTTTGAGCCAGAGGCTACTTGTAATCCAAATAAAATTTGGATTAGATATGAAAACTTGTTGAAAATCTATCCTAATTAGGATTAGAATTATGATTAGTTTTCCTATAAATAAGACCCTTTATAAATACTTTTCATTAATTCAATTATTAATACACTCTTATTTAATTAAATAGTTTTGTGTTCTTATTCGGTTCTTATGGATTCAAGGCCACGTTATCGGCAAAGGTCGTTGATTTCAATTAAAATATAAGAGTTCTAGTAATATAAAGAGTTATAATCCTATACCAATTAGGACTTCTAATGTCAATCGGAATCATATTTTAGATTCTTATCCTTTTTTCAATGTAAATCAAGTTCTAATTCATTCTTGTAATATCAAATATTTATTTTTGCTCATTTATATATTATTTTAGGCCTATAAAATATTTTGGACAAAGATTGAATTAGTTTATTTAATTTTTCCTAAGCCGAGTTTGACCCAAAATGGTATTGAATTGGACAACTGGACTAAGGGCCCAACTATTCTTTTTTTTTTTTTTTCTTTTCTTTTTTCCCGTAGGACTTGGCCACTTCGAGAATAAAGGGGAGAGGGAAAAGAGAGAGACTAGAAAGAGAAAGTGAGTTCCAAAAATAAGGTTTTGGTGGATTAGAGTGTTATTCACATCATGAACATCATAGTGATGTCCGTTTTTTGTGGTTTCGCTCGAGGTGAGAGCAATCGACACTAAAAGTTCAAGAGTCAAAACTTAAAATCTTCTTATTTCTTCTTTTCTCTTCAGATCTAAGGAAGATGGGACTTAGATTTGTGTTTTAGGTGTTGTTAGGATGATTTTGATGTATTATATGTTTGATTAAGCTGAATATTGTAGGATTTGTGGTATATATATGTATGTATATATATGAATATATATGTGAAGATTTTGCATGTATTCGAGTTATTTTTAAATCTAATGTTGTAGAAACATGTTGTTTAGGTGTTTAAATATTTATTTATTGTTGGGTTTGCGGTAAATATTTATTTATTATTAAGTTTGGGGCTTAGATGAATAATTTAAAGATGTTTTGGAGTTCGGTTTCATTAAAAATGAAAAGCTCTCGTGTCAGGACAACATCATTTAATGTCCAGACAGTAAACTTGGCGTCGAAATGCTGTTTAGCAGAATTTTGAAAATAATGTTAAAATTAATTTTTAAATGCTTATTTGGTATCCAAACCTATTTATTATGGACTTTTAAAGATTAATAATTGAGCATATATTTATTTATTTGGTATCCAAACCTATTTAGTGTCCATTCATAATTATTTATATATTTATTTACATAATTGAGCATTTTATGTGCGTGGAACAAGGGTTGCATCATCCGATTTGATATGTGATTATTGATTGGCTAAAAGTGCCATGTTTATATTATTAACGTACTAAGGCACAAGATTATATATGTGGATAGGATCTATAATTTTAAGAAAAATGATAAAATAAGATTTTAAAATTCTAGATGATCCTCAATCGATATATATGATTAGAGCTTAGTTATTTAAAGTTAGGTCATTAATTATGAGATATGATTATGAGATTTCTCCAGACTACAGTCAGATCGTGCTTGAGCTAAGTAGGTACCTAACTCGAGCTATAACATGGTTCCCTAGAAGAAAGGCCAGAGGGTATAACATAGTTCCCCACCCGTGATTATATATTTGGAAAATCATTTGTCATGAGCATTAAACGGTGCGATAAGTGACCTGTGTGCTTTGCTAAATGTCACTTGTTCTACGATAAGGTTAGAAGTAGATGGAAATTATAGAATGCTTTGGCCATTACATTACATTACACTTATATTGTTATATTATATTTTTATGGAGGTTGTTGTGAGTTATATTATGTATTTGCTTATTGTTCACTCGTGCACACTCACACGTCCTACCTACTTTGTTAGTTTGCTCAACTCATCTATTTTTCAGGTGACTCAGTGAGGTTAAAAAGTAACCGCCTAGAGTTAAGTTGAGACTAAGAGATTAGCTTATCATGTTATCTTATTTTATTATTGGATTATTGTATTTATATTTATGCAACTCAAGGTGTAAGTCTCGGACTGAGTTATTGAGATTGTATTATGATGATATTATTGTGGCTGTGTAAGCCTTAAACTATGTCATCAAGGTATAACAATAGTTTTTATTATTCTGATATAGTTCTATTATTTTATATGAGAATGAATGACAATGCTAGATACTCTGATTGCCATTATTAAATTATGACTTGACCTTGAAACAAGTTTTTATTTATTTTATTAGTTCCCATATTCTATGTCATCCGTCTCAAACAATTAAGTTAGACGCATGATAGAATGGTATCAGAGTTCTAAGTTGCATTTACTTTTGGGTCTTGTGTAGTTAGGCTTATTCATTTCCTTTGAGGTTAATTATTTATCATATTATGTTATTAGTTTTGGAGTTGATATTTGTAGAATGACTAGACGTGGAAGAAGTAAAAATCAGAGAAATCAAACTAGAGGTCAGAATCTCGATGCCACAGGTAGAAGGCAAAAGAATTTTTGTGAGGTACCATTAGCTGATGTTGCTTTTTCACAACTGACCTATGAACCAATAAAGCAGTTTATCGTGGGTTAGTGGGCCTAAATACAAGAATTAAATGGACCACTATAGCTTTTGTGCCAGCCTAAGTGATAGTAACTGCATCGTAAGATACACCAATTTTAAGAATAATTAGTAAGTTTAAGAAATATGATCCATCTAAGTTCAATGGTGAAGGAAAACCAATAGAGGCTGATGAAGGTAATAAGCTTAGAATTAAGGTGATAATACGTCAGTTCCAAGGAAGTGCAGTTTATTGATAGAGATCATGCAGAGAAACAATTAACATTCGTAACATGACTTGGGAAGAACTCAAGTAAGAATTTCTTAAGAGACTATCTACTACAATGATGAAGGCAATGTCGTTATAGTAAAAGAATAATGTCAGTTCAAGATAATGAAAGGAAGTTCACAAAACTAGCATGGTTAGTATCATAATTTATGCTTGATAAGATAGCTAAGAAAAGAAAGTTTGAAAGGAGATCGAGTTCCTACATCATGAGACTAATTATTAAGTCGAGACATCAGACCTATTCTAGTGTGGTGGTAGTAGCTTTGGCAGTTGAAATGGATGCAATTGATTTTAGGTTTAAGAGTCATTGAGGCTAAGGATAAGTTTAAGGACATAATTTATGCAAGAGTATGGTTTTAATTCTAAGAAAATGAAAGACAAAGAAAAAGTTAATAGTTCTATAAAAAGATTTCAGCAACAACAACATTTTCTTTATTAGAAAAAGAGTAGTTCTAGCTTTAGTTTAGGTTCAGATTTATCGGGTGATCCAAGGTGATAGCAATTTTAGTTCTTATAGTAGGGAAGTTATCAAGATCAATATAGGCAAATGCTATATTTCAAATGTAATAAACCTGAACATATAGTGGTTAATTGTCTATTTGAAGAGATGTCACAAAGAAGTGTTGAGTTATGTGTTCAACAGGTTGGTTCTTATTAGGCTCAGCACTATTAAGTAAGGTCCACACCACCTATGCATTAGCAACCCATACAACAGATTTAACAATTTCAACAACCGCATGGTGGTAGTGGCGGCGGCCATGGCGGTGACGGCGGCGGCGACGGCGGCAGCGAGCTAGGAAAAAGTAGAAGTGATGGTAGCTCCAGGAGTGAGAGAATTCAGGAGCGTGCCTACGCACTTGCACAGCGAGACGTTTCTGTGATACGTGGTATATGTCTTTTGTTTAGAACTGGGGTATATGCTTTGTTCGATACTGACATATCACATTCATTCATCTTACATGTATGTGTAAAGACTTTGGATTTGATACCAGAGAGCCTATATTTGTGAATTCTCTGATAGATAGTAGTTTATCGGTGAATTGAATTTGTAGAGATTGTGTTTTATAATTAGGTGAGGTGCAATTATGGATTAACTTGAGAGTTTTGAAAATTAAAAAGTTTAATATAATTCTAGAAATAGATTAACTGTTTATTTATCAGGTGATGATAGATTATTATCGTAAGATCATGAAGGCTATTTTATTTGGTAGCACCGTGGTTAGAATTTGAGGTGAAACAAAAGTAGTGTTTCTTTCTCCATTACTTGATGCTAGATGCATTGGGATATTTTTTAGCTTGTTAGCTAGTTTGAGACTTAATAAGAATAACTCCAAGTAATTTCTTCCTAGAGTTGTTTGTGAATATAAAGATGTATTTTTGTCGGAGTTGTTAGAGTTACTCTCTCAAAAGGAGATTAATTTTTGTTTAGATCTTGTAACGGGGGTTTCTCATAATTATATGGCATCATACTGTATGGCACCACTAAAGTTAAAAGAATTGAAACTCCAATTAAATGATTTATACGTTTAAGATTTTATTTGACCTAGTACATCGTCGTGTGAAGAAAAAGGAAAAGACTTTGAGACTTTGTGTTGATTATCGATTATTGAATTCAATAACTATTAAGAATAAATATTTGTTGCCGAGAATAAATGATTTGTTTGATCAGTTACAGGGTTTAGCTTGCTTTTTTAAGATTAATCTTTGATCAGGTTATCACCAGTTATGGATACGAGGAAGAGGATAATCCTAAGACTGTATTTCATACTCGGTGTGGCCATTTTGAGTCTGTCGTTATGCCATTTGGATTAACGAATGCTTCAGCAGTGTTTATGAATTTGATGAATATAATTTTTTAACCCTGCTTAGATTGGCTTGTGATAGTGTTCATTGATGATATTTTGATTTATTCATGTGATAAATATGAGTACAAACAACTTTTAAGAACAATTTTACAGATACTTTGTGACTTATAAGGCTAGTAAATGTGAGTTTTAGTTATTTGAGGTAAATGTGACTTATAAGGCTAGTAGGTATTTCTTAGGTTTTAGTTGTGTTAGATTGGGCAGGACCGAGATTTGCTTATAAGATCTGTAGTTTCCTAGGATTGGCTAGATATTACCGCTGTTTTTTTAGGATTTCTCTCATTTGGTATGTTCGTTAACTCAATTGACTGGGAAGGGATTTAAATTTGAATGGAATTATACTTGTGAAAATGCTTTTAATGAGTTAAGGCATAGGTTGATTGAGGCTTTAGTATTGATTATACCTGAACATGGAGTGGGGTATTCAGTATATTGTGATACTTCTTTGGGATGTATTTTGATGCAAAATGATCAGGTAGTAGCGTATAGGTCAATGTAATTGAAACCATATGACAAAAATACCCTACGCATGATTTGAAGTTGGCCATGGTGATTTTTTCTTAAAGACTGGCAACATTATTTGTTTGGTGAGAGATTTAATGTGTATTCAGATCACAAAAGTTTAAAGTACTTGTTTACTCGGCATGATTTGAATATGAGACAGGGAAGGTTGATGGAATAAGTAAAAGGTTATGATTTTAATCTCCAGTATCATCTAAGAAAGGCAAATATAGTGGAAAATACTCTGAGGAGGAACTCACAGAGTTTGACAGTTATGACGGTGTGTTCTTAGTGATGTTTTCAAGAAAATATAGGTGATTTTGAATTTTGCATGGCACAATATATTCTAGTTTGAATTGTTTATATGTGGTGCCTATGCGGTTGACACGGGTTATCGAGCCTCAACAAAATGATCACTATTATAAGAATATGAGATATTATTTATCTTTGGGATAGGAAGCTAAAGGTTGGAGTTTAACAACAGAAGGATATTTTAAGTTTAAAGATAAGATTTTTATACCCCAATATGGATGGACTTAGGGAAGAGGTACTTCGGGAGTTTCATTACTCGAGATTTGCAGTACATCCTAGAGAGATAAAAATGTTCAAAGATTCGGGACGTTAATACTAGTAGAGTGGTATAAAGCATAATATAACGAATTCATGTCATTGCCTAACCTCTCTGTAAGTAAAGGTCAACTGGTTTGTTATAGCCATTGCTAGTGTCACAATGAAAGTGGAATCATATGACTAAGGATTTTGTTATTAGTATGCCGAGGACTTATAAAAAGCACAATGTTATTTGGGTAATTGTAGATCGGTTGACTAAATCAGCTTATTTTCTACAAGTTTAGAATAAAGATTATATGAAAGAATAGTCGCAATTTTATTTTACGATATTATTTAGTTGCACAGTACACCTTTATCAATTGTGTTAGATCGAGACTTAATGTTTACAGCGCAGTTTTGACAAAGTTTGCAGGAAGCATTAGAGACTTAATTACGTTGTAGTACATAGCATTTTATCCACAAACAAATAGACCATTGGAGTAGACTACTTAGATTCTAAAGAATATGCTTAGGTCTTGTGTGTTGACCCTAAGAGAAAATTAGAAAAACCAGTTATCATTGATTGGATTTGAGTATAATAATAGTTATCAGGCAAGTATTGGTATAGTTTTGTACGAGACTTTATATGGATGACCTTGTAGATTTTTTTTGTGTGGGGTTGAAGTTAGAGAACTTTTAACGGTTAGTCTTGATTTGGTAAGATAGGCATCAGAAAAGGTTCAAGTGATCTGGTAGAGACTTTTGATAGGTCAAAGTAGACAAAAGACTTATACTGATAAGCGAAGATGACCGTTGAAGTTTTAGATCAATGATTTTATATTTTAAAAATATCACTAGGACAGGATATGGTTTGGGAAACGTAAAAAGCTTTTTTTGAGATATATTGAACCTTTTGAGATTATTGGGCTAATTGGTGAAGTGGCGTACAAATAAGGGTTTTTTTTTCCACAGTTTGCTTAAGTTCATTAAAGGTTTCAAATATCAATGCTTCGAAAGTATATACTTGATTATTCTCATATGATAAATTGGAAGAAATTTGATATTGAGGAGGATGTGACTTTCGAGAATTTGTCAATTCAAATTGAGTACAGACGTGAGCAAGTCTGGCATGGCAGGACTATTTCTTTGGTTCACGTATTATGATGATACTGTAAAGCTGAGGAATTTACTTAGGAGCGTGAGTTGATAATGCAATTAAAATACTTATATTTATTTTCTAATTGAGATATGTTATGTAAATTTAAAAGACAAAATTTTTATAAGAGAGAAAGAATATAATACCCAGTGTTTATTTTTGGTTAGTTAGTATTATTTTAGATCGATAAAATATTTAAATAAAGATTGGATCAGTTAATTCTATTTGTCTTAGGCCAAGTGTAGCCCAAAATGGTATTGGGTTTGTTAACTAGGGCAAAGGCCCAGCTATTCTTTATAATTTTTTTTTCCTTTTTTTTTTTTTTTTTTTTTTTCTCGTGGCTCTTGGCCACTTCCAAAACAAGGAGAGAGAGAGGAGAGTGGGAGTAGAGAGAGAAAGTGAGTTTCAAGAAAAAGGTTCAACAAATCGGGGTAGTATTCGATACCATAAATATCATGGGGGTGTCTATTTTTCATAGTTTTACTCGATGTGGGAGAAATCGAAATCAGAAGTTCAAGAGTCAAAACTCAAATCTTCACATTTCTTCTTTGCTTTTCAAATCTAAGATAGGTGGGTTTTATATTTATGTTCAAGGCATTGTTAGGATGATTTTGATATATTTTACGCTTAATTTGATTAAATATTGTAAGATTTGTGGTATCTATATATGTATATATGAATGTATATATATGCATATATATGTGAAGAATTTGCATATATTTGAGTTATTTTTGAATCTAACGTTGTAGAAACATGTTATTTAAGTGTTTAAGTATTTATGTATAATTTATTGTTGAGTTTAGGGCTTACATGAGTAATTTAAAGATGTTTTAAAGTTGGTTTTCATTGAAAATAAACCTAGAAACTAGGTATTGGGCTTTGATGCCTGGAAGACATCATCTGATGTCTAGACAGCAGGTGTTTGAACAACAGTTCTCAGTGTTTGGACAGCAAATTTGGCGTTAGAACACTGTTTAGCAAAATTTTCAAATAATCTTAAAATTAATTTCTAAATAATTGTTTTGTGCCTAAACCCATTTATTATGGACTTTTAAAGGTTAAATGAATCTTAAATTATCATTAAGCCCAATAGGAATGCATGTTTATATTAAAATGATATTTATTTACATGATTGAGTATATCATGTGCATAAGGCTAAGGTAACATTGCCCAGTTTGATATGTGATTTGTAATTGCTAGATAATACCATGTCTATATCATTAACATGCCAAGGCACGAGTTATGTCTATGAACGAGATCCATGATTTTGAGAAAAATGATAAAATAAGATTTAAAATTTCTTGATGATTCTTAGTCAATATATATGACTAGAGTTTTGTCATTTACAGTTGAGATATTAATTATGAGATATAATTATGAGATTTTCTTTGAACTGCAGTCGAACCCTACTTAAACTAAGCAGATGCCTGACTAAAGATGTAACATAACTCCCTGTTAGAAGGGTCAGGAATGTAATACGCTTTCCCTGAGTCATACACCGGTAAAGGTGTAACATAGTTTTTCACTTATAATTATATATCAGGATTATCGTTTACTCTAAGAATTAAACGATGCATTGGTGATCCCGCGTGCTTTACTAAGTATCACCTATCCCAAGATAAGGTTGGGGGTAGATGTAGATTAGAGAATGCATTGGCCATTACATGATATTGCACTTGTATTATTATATTATATTTTTGTGAAAATTTTGTGAATTATATTATATGTTTGATTATTATTCACTTGTGCACACTTACACATTCTACTTATTGGATTAGTTTGCTCATCCCATTCATATTTCAAGTGACCTGACTACATCAGAAAGTAGTCACCTTGAGTTGAGTTAGGACTAAGAGATTAGCTTATCATGTTATCTTATTTTATTGTTGAATTATTATATTTCTATTTGTGTGACCCGAGGTGTGGGTCCAAACTTTGTTACATATTGAGATTATATTATAATTATGTTAATAGCTATGTAAGCCCCAGACTATGTAAGCCCTGGACTATGTCACTAGAGTGTGGCATCAACTTTTATTATTTAGATGTTGTTCTATTATTTGTATGGAAATAAGAGACGATATTAGATATTATGATTGTCATTATTATATTATAATTTATAATTTAACCTTGGAACGTTTCCATACCATCTATCCCAAACAATTAAGTTAGGAGCATGACAATTCTCCTACTCAGGGCTACCAGAAAAGGTGGAAAGAAGAAATAATCCAATTGTGTGTCGAGAGAATATTTATCCAACTATAATTGTTCACGGAGATGAATGAATACCTCTAAGTAAAGAAATTCAAGAGATCAAGGAGACTGAAAGATAATTACAGAGTCGTCAACAAATTGTGATAAGTTTAAAGAATATATTAAGTTTAAAGAGACTTCTATTTTTGTGAATACTACTTTTAAAAACAAATACAATTCAGATTAACTACTTTTGGAAGAAAACAAAATTATAATTGATCTTTAAGAGGCGGATGTTAAAAATCTTTCAACGTTAGAAGTTATTGATTATTTTGGTAATAAGCACTATAACTTGGATTTATTGTTCGATAGTGAAGAAGTTATTGATTTCATCAATCTCCAAACGGTGAAAGTCAAAGAGTAAAGTAAGTTAAAATGTATTAATTGTACTGGAATGAATAGATATTATGTTGAGAAAGTATTGATTTATATGACTAAATTTTTTACCCATGAAAAATTACTTGACGAATTGTTTGTAGAAAACAAAACTAGAGCACTACTACACGTGAAAATGAAGATTATTATCATATCAAAATTATACATATTTTTGTTAGTAACAAAAATTGCATTGAAAGTGCTTGCTCATGATGGTCCTCTATTTTTTTTTTTTTTTAATTTTACCTTATATAACCCGATGACGAGTTATTTTTAAAAGTAGGAAAACTAATGTAGGACAAATTTAGTACTTTTTAGTTTCTCTAGGATTAATTTTTCCAATTTCTTTTAGATTTGCTTTATTCATATCTTAATTAGAATTAGATTTTATTAGTTGTCTCTAAGTCAAAAAGTTATTTGTAATTTGAATAGAATTTGGATTGAACAATAAAACTCTCAAAAACACTTATTCTAATTAGGATGAAATTTATGATTAATTTTTCTTATAAATAGAATCATTTATAAATACTTTTCATTAATTCAATTATTCAATACACTTTTATTTGATGAAAAGTTTTGTGTTTCTCATTTAGTTTTTATAAATTCAAAATCACGTTCTTTGTGGATTCAAAAACAACTCATACTAGAAGATGATACTTCGACAAGCACCCTGACGCTGCATCAGATCTAGACTTATGGTTAACGAGCTGATGATCTGGGCTTTTGATGATACTACATCCTCTTTCTGAACCATAAATGGCCAGCTCTACTTATTAAGAGGGTGTTCGGTATGATAAAAAGTGAAATGAGATAATTTGTGAGTTCATAATTCGTGCAGTAGGATAACTTTTAAAGATTTTTAAAGTTTTTCAGTAAAATAAATACCCCATAAAGCCATAGGCTTGATGGGCCCAATGACTTCTAAGCTGAGGGTTATAGTCCTCCAGCTCTCGCACTCTCCTCCCATCTCACTGACTCACCATCTTAGTCCGGGTCCATAACATTTTCTCTCATTCCACAAATTCAACAAGAGTAGCCAAAGCAAATGATTAAAGCGATAACAAACCAATCAAAAAAAGTTAAACGGAAGCTTAGAAGGAATGTGTGTATTCATGAAACGAAAGCAAGCTAGCTAACTAAAAGCATACTCCACTGAGGCCAGAAAGAATGAGCAATCATAGGCAGCTCAATTTCACTTCCTTGTGAATTCACCATCATTGTATTACTTTTGTTAATTAACGACTCTTGTATTAGAAAATAAGGGATGTCTCTTCTTTTATTTCTTGCCTGGCTACCAAAGGTATAACAGTACACTAATAACGGCTTGGCAACCCCATATTTTCATTGAATGTGTGTGTATATATATAGTTAATGTTTAGAGTTATAAAAAAAAAATATAAAATTTTATAAATATCTATAAATACGAATTGTGAGATTATAAAATTTAAATTTTTTATTCACTGCAGAAAGGACGAGATATTAATTTTTACAATTTTCTACAATTTTAAACACAACCATAATATATATTTTAGAGGTGAGGCATACATTATATATCTATTTAGTAAAAATTAAAATCATATAATTGTGTGTGTTCATATATATATATATATAATTAGAAATAGATAACTGAATGAATTTAAATTCTTTAAAAATTTTAATAACATAATAGTTGCAACTAATGGAAAACGTGATGGTTTGTAAATTCAATTTTTTTCTCAAGTATAATTACCACTCGGAGCATTTTCATAAATGAAAAAAAAAAAAAATCACTAGGGTTACATTTAGAATATGAATTTTTGGTGGGGGAAAAAAGTAATATTAAGAGAAAATATTTGTGTTATTTTCTTATACTTGACTAAGTAAATATTATTTTTTTTCCAAATATCTATTAATTATCATTTTATTTTTTTAATTCCACTTAAAATTTTAAATAAATTTAATTTTTCACTTTATTTTGTATTTCTACTATTTTTTTATTCTTTTTCCCCAAAAATTGATGTCCAAATGTGCTTGCAAATCAATTTTTAATATCTATTTATATATTAATATTACACATGTAATTTACCTTTGGAAGTTTAGTTTTAAAATTTAATTAATTGATATATGTTGACAAAATTAATAAGGGTTCGTTTGGTTTGTCTTGAAATTATAAAAAATAAAATAAATCTCCAACAATATTTACAAATCACTAAAACTCTCTATTATACATTCTTATTTTTTTATATTAAAAAAATTTTAATATTTCCTTAAAAAATAAAAAATTTGAAAAAAAGTTAATCGAATGCGTAAATTTTTTTAACAATCATATCTTCAAGTCTAAAATTTTCAAAATAATATTTTATATTAATTTTTTTAAATCCGTTGGAAAGGATTTACTAAACCGTTCTAACGGTTTTAACGGATATATGTAAAAGTCCAAAATTTCTTAAAGAAATCCATGGGAACAGACCCAAAAAATCATTCCCGCGGTTTCTCTCTCTTATTTTTTACCACAAAGTCCAAAAGTGTTATTATTTTTCTCCAAAAAATTTCATTTCTATCTATTACTTTTTATCACAAAAGTTGTCACTATTCTTCTCTAAAAAACTCTATTTTAAATATCAAATATTAAATACTTAAAATCAATCAAAATCTTATTTTTTCTTATTTATTTATTTAACTCTTTTAACGTAACCTAAAACTGCTAAAGGGGTTAGAAAGTAAAAAGGACGAGAGAGATGGATGTTGCCTCTCATCGACCTTGACTTTTTTTTTTTTGGAAAGGTGCATCGACCTTGACTTGAAGCTTAATTAAAAAGGAATCTGAAATCGATGCAAGCCCCCAACGAGGATAGCACCTACTGCTCTACCAAATTCACCTAATTTCATTTTAATTCACCTCCTCTTAACAACTCCACGCCCATGCACGTGTGGAATTTTATTTTATTTTTTTCTAATGACCTATATATTTAAGCAAATACTAATAATATTGAACTATTTGTCAAGATACTTTTACATTTTATTTGAAAACATTTCACTCATTTGATTCTAAAATAAGAAATTGAATTGATTTAATTTGATTTGTATTTGTTTAAATATAATATTCTGGTTTGGAGTTCTGAAAATCGTTAAAAAATATTAAAATTTTTAAAAAGTTGTTCACTTTTTGTTTTACTGCGTGAATTACGAACTCACAATTTTTATCAAATTTTATCATTTTTTTTTCACTCTAAATGTTTCCTTGATTTTTAAATTAAATCGAAGTTCCATAAATCATCTTATTTTCATTAAATAGTATAATTTATGGACCAAAAAAGATACGAAATAACACATTTATTCTTATTCTAGTGGTCGTTTCTAAATGTTTGTTGACGTGAAGATCGAATCGTTGTTTGACCAAAATTATAGGAATACTAGGTATAACTCGTGCCTGATGGCACGGGTGGGTCCCACCTGAGACAACACACCCGGAATAACATGATTTCGACACGTGGTAGTACAGGATTTTAACACCCAGACAAATGTCACATCACTGAACAAATTTGTAATAATAATAACCCTTACAATTTAAACGTGAGAATTAAAGTAAATCGAGTATAAATTATAAAGGTAATTTTAATACTTTTATCTTAATTTTCTTGTAATTATTATTTCAATTATTAATAATCTACAAAATTATGAAGTACTCGTGATTCTTAATTAAGAAAACGATAGCTTCCGAAAAGAGAAATAAAGGCAAGTGAGCTCTCCATTACTATCATTTTTCGGCTAATGCTTTTATTATTTCTGGCTAAGTACTCTGTTTTTCCAACTCAGTTCATGAGTGGGAGACAGAAAGGTAACGCACATATTGATCTCTAGAGTGCGCGAAACAGACTAAGAGTAACAATCGTGAAGAAAGCCCCCTACGCCGCCCTAAAAGTGGTTTCCCTCTCTCTCATGTCTCAATCACACGCAAACAAGAAATAGAAAGGAAGAAAAAATAACTTGTGACTATTAATACAAATCGAAAGTTATTATTATTATTTATTTTATTTTATTTGCTTTGCTGCAATATTTTTTAATTTAATTCTTTAAAAAAATGAACATCTTTAAATTTGAATGCAAATTTCAAAAATTCAACTTCAAAATCGAACGTGAATTGACCAAAATATTACTTCTTAATAATTCTCTTCAAATTTATTGCATAATTCCAAAAACTCTGCATTGTGAGTTAAAACTGTGCTTCCTTTAGGTCATATTTGGCAGTCAAATTTTTAATAATTTATGGTAAATTTTATTACAAATGTTGATGGATGAAAATTTTTGTATATTTCGTAAAATAAATAAATTTTTTTTATAATTTTTTACAATTTTTACGTATTTGACAAAATAAATAAAATTTTTTTACTAACTTTTAACAATTTGTAGATGTTTTGCAAAAATTTTTAATAATTTTTAAATTGAGTTAAAATGGAATTACTATTATACTCTCAGTTAATTCAGTAAAAACTAATGTTTTAGCTAATTACGAACTCAGCAAATGAGCAACTTTTAGTGTTTTGCCAAAAATTTAAAATATCAAAAGTTAGATTTTTTCTTTTTGGCACATTACGCTTGTAAAAAATTTGAAATAAAAAAAAATTCGAACTGAAAATTTTTATTATAATTGGAAACATGAGATTTTTAATTAGTTGAATTTTATTTCAACAGAATAGAGGGATTGATATTGATGTAAGTCACAGGATTCAAGCCGAGTGGATTAAATGGAGAAGTACTTCAGGTGTTTTGTGTGATCGAAAAATTCCCCTCAAAGTTAAAGGAAAGCATTATAAGTGGCGTACGACCAGAGTTATTATATGGATCAGAGCATTGGGCAATAAAACATAATCATGTTCAAAAGCTGATAGTTGCGGAGATGAGAAAACTAATATGGATGTACGGGATCACTAGGAAAGATAGGATTAGGAACGAGGAGATTATGGATAAAGTAGGAATAGTACCGATTGAATATAAAAGGAGAGAAAATCAACTAAAATAGTTCGGTCATGTTAAAAAACGTCCAATGAAAACACATGTTAAAAAGTGCGAAAGTATGGAGATTGACATAAGTATGAGAGAGAGAGACCCAAGAGTATTTGAAAAGTTACTATTAAACATGACCTGACCCAGATGGATTTAACAGAGGACATAATCCTTAATAGATTTGATTAGCGTTGTCAAATTCATATAGCCGATCCTGCTTAGTAAAAAAAGATTTAATTTGATTTGATTTGATTTGATTTGATTTACAAATGGTTTACAAATAGATTGCGCAGAGAATACAACTGCTGCTAGTTATTAAAATTAATGTGAATGACAATTACCCAAAAAAAAAAAAAAAAATTAATGTAAATGAATCAACAACAGAGATCATATATATTTTAGAAACAGAGCGATTACATTGTTGCTTTAATGAGAAAATAAAAATATCAGGGACATATATATATGTAAAGCATAGGACTCATCTTTGTATCTCCCTCCATATGCACAATCATTATTTGTGATATTCCAGCATTATCACAAAATTTAACAAATGAATTCAAAAAAAATATGCAAAATTCAATGCGAACCTTTTGTGTGGTTCTTTTTCTTTTTAATTGAATTTCATATTCCCTCTTCTGCACTCAATGAATGCATGAATTCTCCGGTTTACCCCTTCCACTCGACACACTGTGCAGAGGGCCTCGTCTTCTGCGTCCCAGCCTTCAATGGACAAGGCGTTTGGACCGGTGGAACCATGCAATTGTACTGCAAACACAACGAACTGCTTACTGGAATATCAGCCGTCGGATCGATCCCAATCCCCGTCAGATAGTTGTGCTGTAGATACAGTGTTTGTATGCTACCAGCCAGCAACCGGTCTACAAAGCTGGCCGGGACTTGACCCGTGAACCGGTTATTGTTGAGGTATAGATTCTGAACCGTTGACAACAAAGGAGAGATTTGACCAGATAGCCTGTTGTAGCTAAGATCGACGTTCGGAATAGTGACCCGGTCGACCAGTTGAACCGGACCGGAGAATGAATTCCTTTGCAATTGTAGGTTTGTGATTGGGAAACTGAATATACGGCCAGGAACGACGCCGGTTAATTTGTTCAAGCTAAGGTCTAGATAGTTCAGCCGGTTGAGCCGGGTTAAGAGCATATCCACTGGGCCCTCCAACCGGTTCCAGGACAAGGAGAGGTATTCGAGTGATGGAGGCAGTGAATTCGGTGGGAGAGAACCGGAGAGGTCGTTGTGCTTGAGGTCGAGCCGGGTTAGTGATTGCGACGCGAAAGGAGGGACCGAACCGGAGAGACGATTGTGGCAGAGGATGACATTGGACAAAGCCGGCAGGGTTCCGATTGCCGGAGGGATCGTCCCGGTGAACTGATTGTAACTGAGATCGAGCGTTCGCAGTTCCTGAAGCTGACCGAGAGACGCCGGAATCTCGCCGGATATGAAGTTCCGGCTGATGCCTAAGAATCTGAGGCTCTTCAATTGCGACATTGACTCCGGCAGGGTACCGATGATACGACCGGGGACGACGGTGAGCTCAGCGAGAGCCGATAGTCTTCCAATGGCGAGATCGAGCCGGCCGGTGAGGCCCGGAGAACCGGCCCTGGGATCACCGAGATTCAAAGCGATCACCCTGTCACCTTCGCAGTAAACGCCGGCGAAGTTGCAGGGGTCGGAAGTGAAATCCCAAGAGGAGAAGTAATCGGAGCCCGGCATGTCGTCGAGGGCTTTGCGAATCGATTGGAGAGCCAAGAAATCGATGGGGTCTAAGATTGCGAATGTCAACCCACAGCAGTGAAGGAAACAGAGCAAAAGTAACATTTTCCTTCTCTTCAACACCCACGTCACCTTCATTGAATCTTTGAAACAGAAAACCACAGAAATAGGATTATTTGAACAGAGAAACAAACGGGTTGTGACGAAGAGAGAGCTTTCTATAGCTGAGAGATTTGAGCTTTATGGATTCATGAAAGAGAAGGATGTGACTTGGGGAGAAAGGAAAGACCTTTCTTTGATATTCTTCCTTTGATCTTCTTCTTGACGCTTTCAACAGTTATTGGACTTTGGGTATGAGTGTGGGCTTGGCTTTCAGAATAGAGGAAGGTGTGCAATGACCACGGTTCTACGGCTACTAGAACTCCACTATGCTGCTGCCACAAGGTCTGTCCTTTTTTCCTCTCTCTCTCTCTCTCTCTTGTTTTTGTTTTTTATCTATTTTCAATTAATTATCAAACAGTGGTTTTTGTTTCTTTATTGGGATTAGCTTCGGCTACTTAAACGGTTGTCCGAGCCTACGTGGGAGGAACGAACCTCAGGCTCGAAGTTACAGCTCAGCAGATTCGGGGTGCGCAAGGTGGTTTGGACGTGGTCCACGTGCCGATGCGGCCCCACTTGAGAGGCAAGCAAGCAGGAGCAAACAAAAGGGTCAAAAAAAAAATATTAATTTATGGGGTTTAAACAGGTTAAAGAATATTTATACTTTTTTATTAATTTTCTCATTTTATATTATTTTTTTCTTTTAGTGAATTAAAATTATTGTAGAATGTATGGTGAAAAAAATAGAAGAGTGTAAGTATTTGGTAAAATAACAAAAATTATCAATTTGTCTAGTTGGTAGGTTGCGAAATATCAACTTAATAAAGGGATGTAATGACCATTTCGCTTTAATTTAATTAATTTAACTCAAAAATTAATAAAATTTTTATTAAATATTTAAAAATTATAAAAAAATTTTATTTATTTTATTAAATATAAAAAAAATTCATCTACCAATTTTTGTCAAAAAATTATTATTAAAAATTTAACTTCCACAAAAGCCTATATTTTCTACTTCTATTTTGGATGATAAATTTAATAGTATAAAATAAATTAAACGGAAGTTAATCAACTTTTGATCTGTACTACAAATTAAAAGTAATAAATAATTACACTTTTTTGTTTCATTTTTTTTTATAAAAATAGCCATGCTTTTTATTTAAAAGTTAACACGTTTATAATTTTAAAATATCTTCAACATAGGAAAAGTTATATATATATATATATATTTAAAACCTATTAAATATATTTTACTTTTAATTTTCGATATTATAAAAAATACTATTCATTAAAAGAAAGGTAAACATATTCTTTTTTAAATTAACAATAAATTAACAAGGGTAATTTTTATCAAGTTAGGCATTGCATGCTATGGAGGCATTTTGAGTCTCAAATTTTTAAAAAATTTAAAAAATTTTAAATTTTTTTATTCAAATTTTATTAAATGTTATTTTTATATTACTTCAACATTAATTTTTTATTTTTTTAATTTTTTCAAAACCTCATCTCACATGGGTGTTTGGTGTGATAAAAAGTGAGATAAAATGAGATAATTTGCGAGTTCGTAATGCGCGCTGTGAGATAAATTTTAAAAATTTTCAGAAATTTTCAAAATTTTTCATTGTTTTTCTTCACCCCAAACAACCTTGCCCATTTACCATGAAATCCACACACGTCTTGCGCGCAGCACGCACGATTAGCATTTTCTTACATTTGAAGGATCCTTTAAAAATAAAAAATTTATCTTAGCATTTTCGTAAAAAAAGAAATATAAATATTAAATTTAATCTATTTTAAATTTGTCGTACTAAAAGGAAGAATACTATTGATTATAAAAATAAAAATAAAAAGTGTGAAAAAAAAACTAAAATTAGATTTCATTTAATATTATCCTATACCAGTGTGCACAATTTAATTAACATTTGATTTTTGAACTGTTCTAACTAAATTTAAGAAATTTAGTTTGGCTATTATTTTAGCAGCGGTCGGTTCATTTAATTTTTGTAAAAATAACGGTTATTGATTTTAGATATGACTTGAAATTTTAAAATCAATAAATCAAATTAAACGAATTAAAATACTTCGGCCTCATTTGGTTTGTTTTTTTATTTTTGTTTTCAGTTTTTGTTTTCTATTTTTTGTTTTGAACTCATTTTTTTATTTTGAATTTTTTAAAACAAGAAAAATAGTTTAAAGCACATTTGGTTACTTGTGTTTTCAAATGAAAAATGATAAAAAATTATTTTGAGTATTTTTAACTCAAAATAAGGAAAACATAACATTTTTTGTTACCATATTTTAAAATTTTTAAAACATAAAACACATAAAATTAAAAATTAAAATCAAATCAAATGCCACCTTAATATTTAATATAGATATGTATATGTATATATCATATCATATCATATTATATATATAAAGTATGAACGGATATAACTGACGATAAGATTGTAACACGTGACACCTAATTGTAACTATATTGCGTCACATAAGATTTAATTTGTGCAACAGTTGTAACGCGTATATCATTGTGACACGTAATACCTAATTATAGTTTTCTCAATTATCTTATAAGAAAATTTATATTTTACATTATTACTACTTATTCACAATTTTTAATTTTATTTAAATTAGAATGTTCATAGACATCACTTGATATTATTATTTAATCTAAACTTATATTTATTTATATAGCTTCTTATTTTTTATTTTTATTTAAAATATATTCTTATTTTTACTTTTTATATTTTAATAAATTATTATTTAAAGCATAAGATGGTATCCCTATTGAGGTTTGGAGGTGCTTGGGGGAGGATGGCATAAATTGGTTGACTAGGTTTTTTAATGTAG
>JAVXUM010000011.1:8491071-8520493 GCA_035590655.1 Pouteria glomerata | reverse complement strand
AATGCTCCTAGCACTTAACCAATGCATAAATTCATAACAACTTCAACTCCAAAAGAGTCATACACTTCCATTTCATTAAAAAGGCTTCCAATTACACCAAGGGTGAGGGGTATTACAGTTATATATATTATATAAAAAAATAAATTTTACATTAAAATTAGAAATACATTTAAGAGAGAGAAAGAGGAAGAGGAAGGGGAGGAGGAAGAAGAAGGAGAAGAGACAAGGATTTAGAAGTTCAGAAATATTTATAATCTATAATACTATGAATCATAAAAAGTCTGAATAATTGTAGATTTTTTTTAATCATTTTACCCTCATCTGGTGAGATAAATCCAAATATATCCCCTATCCTTCTCCTTATTCCATGACTTTCTGTCCTCCATGATTGTAATATTCATAAAGAGTATCAAACATTGAATAATTGAAAATTTTTTTTATCTATTTTATCCTCATTTTGCGAGAAATCTAAATATATTCTTTATCCCTAAACCCCCTTTTCTATCGTCCTTGTAAAATTTTTTTATGACTATTCTACCCTTATCTTGTGAGCCAAACCTAATTAAATATATCCTTCATCTTTCTTCCTCTTCCATGATTCCTGACCTCTATCTTTCATAATTGTAATATTTATGGAAAGTTTTAAAGATCAAACAATTGTAAAATTATATTTCTCCAACTCCTAGCTTCTACCCTCTGTGACCTCCTTCTACCTTTCGTAATTGTAACATTCATATAAAGTAATAAAGATTGAATAATTATAATTTTTCTTTTAACTATTTTACCATCATTTTATAAGACAAACGTAAGTATATCTTTTATACCTAATCTCTCTTTTATCTTCCCTGACCTCTCATATTCTATAACTGTAAAATTTATAAAGAGTATTATAATTTATATTATTCAAGAGATTGCAACATTTTGTGAGTAAAAATGTTGTCACAAAGATGTGTATTCATAACTATAGCCTAGTAGTAATTAAAACAGTAACCTAGTAGTAATTAACATAGTTGTAGCTACTTTTTGCACGGCAGAGAGTGATGGTTGCCACCACGATAGATTCTGTTCAACATCGGCATATATACTGATAATATCTTCACTCTCTTATATGTATTGAAGCTTAACTGATCAAAATTTAATTTGTAGGTTTGCATTTGTATTTTTCTCAATTTGTTTATTATCATGATTATCATTTCTATTTGTTTGTAACTATTTATGATTTTGATGCTCTTTTGATACATAGAACTTGCTTATATATACAAAAACACACACATATATCTATGTATATGTATCTATGTGTATAGTCCAATTGACTTGTAAAGTCTTTTATACTTCAATATAAATTCACATTTGAAAAAAATAGTCTCTTCTCATTTCATAAACATATATAAATTTTTTTAATTATTGTTAAGTAATTTTGAAAAAATATTTTTAATTGTAAAACTATTTCCTGAATTGAATGAGACAACATATATTTAATAATTAGATTAGTTAAATAGAGTTTGTGTGAATTACAATCTATATGTAGTCAAATTTAATTAGCACAATCCTCCCTATTTATTTTATGTGGAATATGTGATCAATATTTTCAAGTGCTTGTTAGTTGAATGATGTTATAATAATAATAATAATAATAATAATAATAATAATACAAAGAAAAAAGGAAATGTTTTGGTAAATTATAATTTACAAATGTTTTGGTAAATTATAATTTACACTCTTATGTGTTTTTATTTTTTATTTTTGTCAAATTTAATTAAGTCCTCATCTTTCAATTGTTCAGTCAAAATTTTAAGATTTTAATTTATTATAATATCAACATTCCGTAATCAAATTTTTTGTTAAATGACCATATCTTAACTTGTTATTAGATAAAAAATAGCGAGTAAATTACACTTTACAATCTTGAACTTTACTTGGAATCTCATTTAGATCTGTAATTCTTTTTGTAACAATTAAGGGCCTAAACATTTTTTGTCACGCCTTGAAAATCCGCAGCACCAAGACGTGGGATAAACCCACAAAACAATCACAAATAACCATACAACCAGTACCAATTATAGTGGAAGCAAAATAATATTGTATTCATCATTAAATACTCTAAATGTCTAACAAATGCCACAAAAAGGGTTACAAAATAATAAGTCTCAATGCCTAAAACTAAATTCCCAAAACAATTACATGAAATAAATAATAAACAGTTAATGTTCAACTAGTCTATCTCACTGATCCATCACGAGTATCTATTCCTCTAAGGTCAACGGTAGGGGTGTAAATACTAAATCACGTATGCTTAGATTATACATATAAGATATCTTTCTTAATCATGCAAATATATCAACACTTAACTGATTTTAAAAAAATAAGTTGAAAACTTATCATCACTATAATATATCCAAATTTTCATATCAAGTCATATTGTTCTATTTTAATAATTACTTAATCATGATCTAGTTGTCTTAAGCTCAAATAATATTTATCATCTCATTCACATCATAATATATGTGTGTGTGTGTGCGTGTGTATTTATACATCAATATCATATTACAGATCAAGTACTCTACAAGGTTAGTCTATGGTCACAGAATTAAACCTAAATAATTCCTAGGCCTGAACCATAGGGTATAATTAGTCCTGCAATCTTAGACATACTCATCAAATTTTCAAGCCGAAACTGTGGGGTACAATTGGTCCCCCAATCCCAAATTTACTTATCAATTCCTAGACCTCAGTCGTGGGTATAATTGGTCTCGCAGTCCTTAATGTACACATGGCTTTGATCTCATAGTCCAAGTCCATCTCCTATTGTCTTAGTAGACAAACTGGTCCCACAGTCTTGGTAATAATAGACGCTAGTGCAAGCCGTATATACATTTTGTAAGTTTTTAGTCTACTTGTTATGCTATACCATCCTGCACAAGTTTTAAAATTTTTGACCCTTAGGCTCTGTAACCCACTCTTTCAGTACCCTTTATGTCCTTAATATCAAAAGTCAATCTCAATCATAATCATTTAATAATAGCACATCATATAAAAGAATTCATCTTGAGTTTATGTGTTCATCCTTTAAATTTATAAGTCTTCTGAAATAATATTCTTTTGGGCTTAAGTTTCATGCTGTTTGTTGCATGGATATGTTTAACATATTAATTAAGCTTAACAAGAAACCACATAAAAAAATACTCGTGTTTTTCATTTTATGAAAATTTGCTCGAAGGTTATTTGAGCACCACTGCTTAAAGGTAGTTCGAGCACCCAAACTGTAGGAAAAGTCGCTTGAAGGTAGTTTGAGTGCCCAGGCTTCTAAAAAATCTACTCGAAAGCGATTCAAGTGCTTAAGCTACTGAAAAACCCGCTCGAAAACAATTTAAGTGCCCAGGCTGCTAGAAAAGTCACTTGAAAACGATTCCAGACTAACAAAAATAAAGTTAAAACCTTTTTGTTTTTTATATATAAAAAAGTATTTTTATTTTCAATATATTTTTCTTATTAAAATATGAATATGAAATCATATGAACTCCATCTACAAAGTTAAAACATGAATTTTCTAATCCAAACATGGATTTATATATAAAAAAGATAATAACCAAAACATAAGCATAATTCATATAAAATTGATCTTCATGAACAAGCATGGATTTGTTACTCTTAACCAAAACAAGAAATTTCATAAATCATATGCACTTTCTTAATCATATCCACAAAATTAAGAAAATCATCTTAATGTATAAACCCCACCTACCTTGGATATATATGTCAAAAATGTGTATAAATCACTTAGCCTTACCAACTCAAGTTGGTCACTCTCTAAAAACCTCAAGTGAAACACGAACTGAACTAACCACATTGTTGAACATCTCTTACTAATTTCTTCCAACGATTTGGGTTAGGTGCATAACCTCACTTTCTTAAACTTTCGAACTTTCAAGAATAGAAAAGATAAAGAAAATGTATAGTCTTTTGGTAGAAGGATTTTCAAGTTAAGACATGTTTGTTTTGGGGGTAATAGAGGGTAAAGATTACTGGGGTAATTTTTACTCTCCATTAGATATGTTTGGATGGGAGGGGTAACAATTACTCTGGAGTAACCATTACCTCCATATGGGAGTAAATTTTTACTCTGGGGGAGGGTTGGTAACGGAGGGTAATGAAAATCTTTTACCCTCTTCTCATTACCTCCCTAAAATATATCCTTACAATTATTTACAATTAGCTTCTCATTACCCTCATAAAATATATCCTTATAATCATTTATAATTAATTTTTACTCTTTCATAACTTTTAACATTTCAAACATAATATAATTATTATCAGGTAATATTTACTATTTCATTCCAAGCATCAGTACCATAAACTTGTTATCCTCGTAATCGTTACTCGGTTAATAATTACTCATGTAATCTTTTATCCCTCAATTTTTAATCTCGTACTAGATATTATGTTACCTAGGTAACAGTTACTTGGGTAACAAGTTTATGGTACTTATATTTGGAATGAAAAAGTAAATATTACCCGGTAACAATTATATTATGTTTGGAATGTTAAAAGCTTTGAAAAATTAAAAGTTAATTGTAAAAGATTGTAAGAATACATTTTACCGGGGTAATAAGAAGAGGGTAAAAAATTTTCATTGCTATCCGTTACCCATCTCCCCTTAGAGTAAACGTTTACCCCCTTTCCCCCCGCGTATAGGGGTAATGGTTATCCCAAAGTAATTGTTACTCCTCTATCCAAATATATATAATAGCGGGTCAAAATTACCCCAATAACTTTTACCTCCCGTTATCTCCAAAATAAACATGTCCGAGTAAAAAGGTTGAAAAAACATTTGAAAATGTTTTTAAATAAAACTGTCAAAATCCTCCCCCTTCCCGAATACATGCACCACCATAACACTTCTTATTAATTTTCTAATCAATTTTCTTTTCTCTAAACTTCCCACAGAAGTTTTACTCAAATTATTCAATTGGTAACTCTTGGCCTCTCCCACAGCAATTAAGTCTTGCCACCTTCTCATCCAACGGAACACCAAGCAACACATATAATATATATATATAGATCCACACTCCTAATGCTAGTACAATACATGTACAAAAATAAAATAAAATTAAAATGTGTCACACTTAATAAATTTTATATCCAGATTTCACATATCTAGATAAAATGTAAAAGAAAAAAATCAATAATTTGAATTTAAATACATATATTAAACTCAAAAATAAAAATAAAATCCCAAAAAAAATTTCGAGTTTGTACATTTTTTATGACAATGACCTTAGATAGTTAACAGTGAGATTATAGGGGCTTCGGGGGCAAAATGGTCACTAAAGCTCTTAATTGTTAAAAAAAAAATTCCAAGTCCTGAAATGAGATGCTAGAGAGAGTGTGAAGATGCAAAGTATAATTTATTTATTTATTTTTTTTTTTTAAATAACTCAGGGTGTCCGGACCAGCTTGCGCGCACCTCGACTATTCCCTGAGGGTCCTGAAATTAACGACCGGATAAACTTTCAGTGGTCCTGAGAAGACTCGAACTAGTAACCACTGAGGAGCAAACTCAAAATCTTACCAGTTGAGCTACCGCTCAAGGTTACAAAGTATAATTTATTCAAAAATAACAATTAACAGGAAATTTTCTAATACAAGCTCAAAGACGATTGACATTCTAATAAATTAAAAATTCAGCTTCTTAGCTGAATTTTTAATAATCTTGGCTGAATTTTTAATATCTGACCAAAAATTCACAACATATACTATAATTGGCCCAAAATATATATTTTTAATAATTATGCAAGAATATTTTTGTAATTTTTTTATTTAAAATATTATCTACAGTAGAGAAACATCATAATGTCTATCATTCTGATTATTTTTTTTTTTAATTATATAAAACTAAATTAAAAAAAAAAAAAAAGAAAAAAAAAACTTAGGGACTTGGAAATCTTTTTGAATTGGCTATTGAAGTTTCAATGCATGGTCAAAGAAGCTTCAACCCAGTTTTAATAGGAGGGGAAAAGATAAGAATAAAAAAGATTTTCTATATTATGAATTATAACATTAATTTAAGTAAGAATATTACGTTAAATAACTATTAAGAATATTACGTTAAATAACTATTTACAATTTTCCTTTTCTTCCAGAACATCCCCAGCTAAACTATTGTTATTATAAAATATTAAGTGATTATAATTTCCTCCTTTATTAAATTTCCTACAGTGTTTGAATTAAGTATTTATCCAGTAAAAAATTGATTTTTTAATAAGTATTTATTTATATTCTTTTATTTTTTAAATTGACTAAATTAATAAACCAAATTTATTTTACTTTGTTTTGTTAGTTTACCTTTTCACATTACTTTTTTCCTTTTTTGTTTATTTCCTTAACCTCAAGCACGCAAACAAATGCCCATTAAACGTTTTAAGTAATGTATTTTATTAATCTATAAATCAGAGATAATTATAAAGAAGTTATTTTTAAAAATAAATCTACATTAGAATCAAAATAGAGTATTAATTTCATCCACTTTATCGTAATTTTCAGTTATGCGATTTATTCTATTTTTATACATACTTGCTAAAGGCAATTTATTTGATAAGTTGTCTTAACTTATGATCGTGTCTCGTGATCTAATCTATATATAGTGATCTCTCTTATCTTTCGTCTTCAAACAAGCAATCTTCTGGTAGATATAAGGTGTGTTTGGAGTGAGATAAAGTGGGATAAGTTGTAAGTTCATAATGCATGCAGTGAAATAAGTTTTAAAGATTTTTAAAGATTTTCAAAAATTTTCAGAATTTTCTTTTTATTTTTTTTGCAAACCAAACACTGTCATAATAGTTTATCAGAATTTAGATGGTTTCGAGCGGTCCACAATGGTGAACGTCACTCACCTAAAGTTCTATAAAAATATGCAAGTTGTAAAATAATTCATAAATTAAATTAACTATTCATGTTTGTTCTCTTAAAATTTTGATAAAATTTCCATGTACTTGATAATAATAACAATTAATAGACAAATAAAACCATGTCTGAAGCCTAATTAACTGTAATAGGTAGAAGTATATGTACCTTTGTTTGACAACCTGAACCATTATTAGTTGTAGTGAAGTTATTGGCAATGAAGTTATTATAAAAATTATTTTGTAATACCATTATTTATACAAATTATTTAATAATTAAGTTTTTAATAGTTACTATTAATTATCAAATAAATCACATACACTTGATAATTATAAAATCAAAATAATATATATATATATATCTAACTCAAACATATTATTTTCTATCGTGTCCAGTACTAATAATATAAGGAAAAATTAATTTTGTATCTCTATTTTTTTTATGAAACTCCGTGCAATTTTTTAATTCTACAAATAGTCAACTCATCTAACTTCTCTTTTAAATTCCATATCTTGTAATTAATTTATAGGAATAAAAAAACACTAGGTTAAAAATGAGAAGAGAAGAAAAGAATTAGAGAAAAAAAATTATTACCACATACGTAATGTGTACTTTTACCTTATATTCTTTAGGATTGGTTGTTTTTAGTTGAAGTTACTCTTATTCTTTAGGGTTGATTGTTTTTAGTCCTTAGGGCCTAAATACTGATTGATTATTATACTAAGATGTAGAATATCATATTTCGTTCTACCCATACACTTGAAAAACATAGTAAGGTTTTATGGTTGTAGATGAAGCAAATATGGAATTCTTCCCAATTTATTCAACCCAATTTTTGTTCTAGAAATGTGCAAATGAACTTTGCTTTTAATATTTCACGCACTTAGTTTGCAAATTAGTAGTATATCCGTAAAGAAAAATATATTTTAAAGTATAATAAAACATATTTATAATATTTTATTAGTAAGATATATGTATTAAATATGAAAAAGAGATATTTTATGTTTAAAATGAGAAAAAATTTAAAGAGAGATGAATGCTTGAGGAGATAAAATAGCAATAAAAGAAAAAAAAAATTAGATTGCAGCATTAATTACTGAAAATTCAGAACGAAAATTAATAAAATGGATGAAAGAAATGACATGTGTGACGTTTTACTCAAAAAAAAAAAAAAATTATGCCAAAGCATTTGACAATAACTAAAAATTACTAAAATTTTTTCTAACTTTTTTACCAAATAATTAAAAGTTCTTATGACTATGTTTAGAACAGGAATTTGTGAAAGAAAAAAAAAAAGTGAAAAAAGAATGATAAAAATACAAAATGAAGAAAAAGTTAAATTTTATTTTATTTTTTTATTGAATAATAAAAATAAGATTAAAATAAATAAATATTTATCAATAAAATTTAATTTTTATTTGGCTTAGCAAACAAAAATTATACAAATTATGAATTTTATTTTTCCTTCATTTTTAATTTTCTGTCACAAATCTATATTTCCAACATAGCATAAAAATTTTTAAAAATTTCTCTAACTTTTTATCGAACCGTCAAAAGTTAATAAAAATTTGTAATAATTGTTAAAACTTTTAACTTTTATCAAACGCATAAAAAATTACACTCAACAATTTTCGTCAAAAAATTATCCAAAATTTTGTTTCCAAACAAGCACCCCCACTTGCGTTCTGTCGGCTTCTCTTTACACCACACGCGTCAAAATTTCATTCGGGTGCAACCAATAACAAAATTTAAGAACGAAAAAGCAGTTTATGAACAAATTGGGCTTTTGTATTTTTTTTTTTTTCCTTTTCCCCCGTTCTTTTGCATTTCACTTTTTGTTTTGTTTCGTTTCTGAATAAAGTACTGTTACAGATCTTGAATTGGACAACATTACACACGGCTTGATAGTCCAAGACTAGAGGATACACACCCAAATCTACTCTTCCAAGGGTTCGCATTTCATCCCCTTCACCCCCATTGCTAGACACACTCCATGAATTTATGAATTACCTCTACAGAATGTACATATGAGAGAGAGAGAGAGGATCACATACGATGCCTCCTCTTGACATAAAGACCACCCCCCCCCCCCCCAACTTGATTTTTGACACAGATAAATCACCTCAATAACCAATGTGAGGAAACAATTCAATAATATTTTGAACGCAGTGACACTTTAAATAGGACGCATCTTCATCCAGCAGATCAATCATCTCCTCTAGGAAGGCCATGAATCAACCTGCAGCAACAGAATCGGTGCTGAGTACAACAAACTACACATAATCTGACTAGAAAATAGAAAGTGCCATTTGATTTGTATTTTTTATTTTTATTATTTATTTTCTGTTTTTTGTATTGAGAATCATGCGCTAAGAATACTGAAAATACATTTAATTTAATATTATTTTCTGTTTTGAAATTTTATTTATTTTAAGTTAAAAATGCTCAAAATAATTTTTAATTATTTTGTATTTCATATGTAAATCCATTTTTTGTTAGTTATTAAATATATTTTGTGCTGTTTTCTTTGTTTTCAAAAATACAAGTTAGAAAATTAGTTCAAAACAAGTATATCAAATGACACCTAAGCTTCTGTATTAATACCTATAGGGGGTCCTGTAGTGTAAAATCCACAACAGACCCTCCTACTTCGCAGCCATCACAGCCCTCAACAGACACCAACAAATGGCTGCATCCACAACTTACACAATCCTACCTTCCTCAGAGAAGCAGAACATGCCGCCAAGCAATTCACCGTTCTCCTCGTCATCTTCAAGGTTTTCCTTCTCACAGTGCTTTGTGCTGTAGTCCACGTCATCAGCCACAACTTCAGTCAACCTGCAACATCCTCCGAGCTCCGATGCTTTACAGTACCCCTCCTGGAAAAAGGGCTCAAACTCCAACAGATTTTGCAATCTTGAAGGTGTTGAACCCTCTCCTACACTGGTATTTATAGTCGGATCAAAAGAGTCTGCAGTTAAAATTGGCTCATCGTTTATCTTACAAGCATCTGGAGTTGGAGCTGCTTCAACAACAGCTCTTCTGCCAGAAGGGACGTCGCTCCCCGCTGACGATGATTTGTTTGCAATATAATTACCCACATGAGAATTGGTGTTCTTTGAATGTTCAGAAGGTGAAGATACAACAGCCAAAGGCTCCTGCTTCAGTATGGGAGATTCGGCATTCGTACCCCCTCCTCTTTCCTGATTTATCGTATTCACAATATCACTAACGAGTGTAATAGGTTTGTCAGCATTCATTTGATCCAACTCGAGTAAATTCTCAATTCTCCTTGATGATCCTGAAAGGAATTTTTATAATAGAATGTGTTATATATTCTAAATTTCAATCAGAAACAAGGCAATAAAAATTAAAACGCGCATTATAACATCTCCATTACTTTACAGTCAACTTCTTTCCATGAGGTATGAATTAAGAAGGCAGTTAACAGGCAACATCTCATGCTAAACTGTTGGTCAGCAGAACCATTGAAGGACCTGCATGACTTACGCTAAGATATTTTTGTTCATTTATTTGGATTCTTACCACAGAAAAGTGCTAAACCAGTGCATATATACACACACCACGTGTTGGTGTAAACCCTTTTCAGCATTTTATGACAGTTTAGAAATGTGATCAATCAAGTTTGTTTATTTCACACTACAATTAATTTGGGTCTTACCTCCATCGGAGCTTTCAGTGGAGCTAAGAGATGCTGGCTTTGAATGACAAATAACAGTTTCCTCAGTCAACTTGTCTCTAACCTGATGAAGCCCCAAAGATGATGCATTGGGATATGTTCCTCCGAAAAGCCCTCTGCATAAATCAATCAACCGAAATCAATTATGTAGTAGCAGTTATAATCAACACAAAGACACATTTGGTGGAGAAAGACACATCTCCATTTTCTCAATGCAGAGGAGTCTACAGAAGGTCATACAACGTCAACAAGTTTCCTAGCACACAGATTAAACGTCAAAAATCGTTGCAAAGAAGAACCACAATGTTGCTGGAATTCATTAACAAATGCATCTAGAACGCTACATCGAATCAAAAATTGAAGCACCAGTGACTTTTGGTTGTGATATGATAGTGGAAGGGATTGAAAGTAAAGTAGTGAATTTCTTTGGGAGTGGTGATCGCAAGTTTAGCAATCTGCCTTGGCCTTATTGAAACATATGCAATCCTTTTATTAATACTTCTCATTGTTGCAACTAATCCAGGTCTAGGATTTGAGAATCACTTCTCAACCCATAGAAGAATTGCTACAAAAGCACAAGGCATGAAGATAATAAAACCAAACGCACCCCTGAGAACTATGTGGCATGGCAGGACAGTATCCGTATAGGCCAAAAATACCACAAAATTATACGATATATATTTAATGTTTCACCTGTGTGGATGGCCCCCAAGGGTACACCCACAGTGGCACTTGAACACAAGTCTCGTTATGCCTTCCACTTTTCATTCTAACACTAACCTCATTGCTCCACCATCACTCGAGCTATCCTTTGAGGTTTAAAATTGTATGGTATTTTTTAAGCAAGTGGGTAGTCAATTCTCCAATACCTGGCACCTCACTCACTGTACTTAGAACTTGGTTAAATGACACCTAATCTTTTCGCACTCTTGTGAATCTCCCTTGACCCCTACTTCTCCATCAAAATTCAATATCTTCATGCTCAACCACCTCCATCAGATTCAACTTAGGCTTGGAGCAAAGCATTAAGGACCTCTTCATCCAAGGGAACCTTCCACCCATGAGCACTCCTGAGGTTCCCATGGTCATCCACTCCATGCGGGATCGTCGGAGACCAATGGCTTGGTGGGTAGAGCAAATGAATACCTCGAGACTATTAGTCTAGAAAAAAAGATATTACAAGACAAACTCACAGATATCATCTCCCCATTAAATGGCGGTCATTCTCACAATACCAAACTGCATGGTGGACCCATTAACTTGACCAAATCACCGCCCCAACGCCCCCCCCCCCTCTCCTTGGGGGCATGGACTAACCTTAACTCTTCACCCGTGCACCTCCGCCGCCTCCCACCATTGATGAGGCTCAATATTATTCCCAAAGGTTTAGAACCTCCAGTTTAACTAAACAGTTAAACCCATTTCTTTCTTGCAAACCTAATTCGTAAAAAGTGAAAATTCTACATCAATTCTTTAGAGGGTCAAAGCAGTTATTTTTTATTTACTTTGTTTCTGACAATCATATGAAGGCACCAACATTCAAATGATCACCACCAGAACAAACGCTTAAAGAGAAAAATTATGGTTTTGCCAGCGAAGATTTCATAGATCAGTCCTCAAAGGGACATGTTCCCTGAAATCAATGATCATTTTTTTCACCTTGCGGGACAAGTAAAACATTTTGAGGACACAATGCTATTGGTCAGTTTAGTACTCCTTGACTAGAAAATAGAAAACAAAAGGCAAAGACAACATTCTGGTGCTTTCTAAAAACTAGTTCCTTTTTACGGCACAAGAATTTGTAAATCTTTTTTTCCATTTTCTGTAACTCTGAAAACAAAAGGACATTTTTGAAAGCTCTGCCAAACAGAGTCAATGTTACATTAAAATTTTAAGCAAGATGTGAACACCAAAATCCAAGACAAACATGCACACCAGAACCTGAAAAAGATACAAAATAAAATGGTCACAACCTGTCATTCCAGCTTGACTTGATATTGTGGAAATGATCAAAAACAGGCAACAAATCCTTCCGTTTTATTTCCACCTCATGAAATCGGACCTGCTCAATTTCAAGCTCCCCACCTGCATAACCTCTGACTCTTGGAGGACTCATCATCATATAGAAACGAATCTAAGAACAACAACAATAATGAATCACAACCAAGAAAGAGCAAAAATTAAATGTGTCACAAGTTCAAAGGAAAAAATACCTTGGACTTTTGCCATATCAGCAACCTCCCAGAGTTCAATTGCACCTCTGCATTGGATAGGTACCAATGGGATCTCTCATGGGACTTAACCGAATCACTTCTCACCATCTGTTTCCCCCCGGTGCTGTTATTTATCTCTAGAAATTTTGTTCCATAGTTATTGCCAAGTATCTCTGAAACACCGTGTCTGGCAAAGGTAGTCGCACAAATAGATTCCTCCCTCTCAGGCCAATCCGATCTTCTGCATACGTCCCACCATTGAACAGGTTCAACTTTCACTCTTAATTCATCATCTTGAGCGTGCGTGTAGGAACCTGATTGAGTTTTTAAACCACTATCGCTCAGTTCAACCCCAGCTACTGGCAGAAGTTCATATTGAACAACATGACCTGAAGGGGTATAAACCAACAAATGTTCCAAGGAATTAGCCCTTGACTTCATGTCTTGAAATCCACGAGACATTGAATTGTGAAAAACAGCAGCAATGGCACCAGATGGAACGGAAACCTTTCCTGCTGCAGATGAAGCTGCATTCGTAACTGAATTAAGCAACCCAAAGTTAACATCTTTTATCCGGCTAACCACAGAAAGCGTAACAGGAGCTGGAGGTGGAGAAGACTGATGGTTACTAATGAAAGATGAAGTAGACCACCATGGTAGAGATAAAACCGGGTAGAGGAAGGGATCTTCTCCATGAGAGTTAAGAGTTTGGAAGCCAGGATCACCACCAAAAGGGGATAAAACATATATATGGCAAGTCCCCTTATTTGAGATAATAGCAATCCATTGACTATAACAACTAAAGCAAATGTCTTGGATGATCTATCAAATAAAAACAGAAGTAAAAGAGAAAACATTAACAATCATCCTAAGAGAAGGTAAATAATAAATAAATAAATAACTGGAAGTAAGTATGTACTAACAGCTGGGGTTATTCCACGATGAAGCTTGTAAAGATGTACATGAGCAGAACTCCAATCAAGGGTGTGATTGCCTGATCCATTGGATGCACAAGATGGCATGATCCGGAAGATATTTATGTTATTTCCATGCACTGAAGCAGTAACCAGAAGGGTTCCACTTGGATCGAAACATAATGCAGAGATTGGACTCGTATGAGCTCTAAATTGTGATATAATAGCTCGAGAAACAAAATCCTTCACAACAACCTGCAACAATAAGCAACAATAACAGAAGCAACAAATTTATCTTGCATGTGCCAAAATTAATCAGGCATCTAAATTTGATTAGAGATTTTTTTATTACAATAAATATAGAAGACTTGCATGGTAAGAGAGAGAAAAAATATTCAATCTCCCATCCAAGAAGTGGTTTTCCTAAATACCTTTTTTTCTTAACTGTCATTTTGAAGCAGTTTGTATATAGTTTAAGGTTATTATCGATGATGCATTCAAGAACCCCAATTTAAATGGTGCAAGCATAGCAATTATGGGGTTCTCCAATTCCATTTCCAAAGTTTGCACAAGTTCAAAGAGCACATTACTAACCATTCCTGCATTCTCCATTTCTGAAGTAGCAAGGCTACCAACTTTCCAACCTGAACTTGATGGTATTGGAGAACTTGCACCATCTGGAAGGAAATCCGGACAGTACCTAGATAGAGTTTTGTACCCCATTGCAGCCAGATGTTTGCTGGATTCCACTGCATAACGAGCCATCGAACTACCACTACCAGGTGATGTTGATGGGCTAACACCAGGAGAAGGGGTAAGATTCTTTGGGCTTAAGCGGCCTGTGTTTGAAACAAGCGGGTTGTCAGAAGCATAAGCTAACCATCTTGGACCCACTGCCATTGGACAGTAACCAAAATTGACTCCAACTGATCCTTGTCCTCCAAACTGAGGCACAGGATAAGTGAGAACACTGAATTTATTCTCAAGGGTAAGGGCATCAATGCAATATATCTGCCACCAAACATGGGAAATTTCATTAGCCATCAAATTGAACAGTAAGTCAATTGCCCACAAGAAAAATGAAACAATGAGAGGTGCAGCACACCTATACAGCATGAAAATACTTGTTTAGCCCTTTTCAAATGGCAGGCTGTTTGTTTTTCCTAGCTACTGAAATGACTATACAAAATTAAGACCAACTTAACAAATCACCAAGCCCCTCTTTCCAGGATGTATCAGATTAAAAAAAAAGTTTTACCTCCCAAATCTGTAACATAAGATGGTTTTGAAGCTCCTAAAAAGGTCCTAATGTTCATGCCCCTTGCATAGCCTTCGAGAGATAGTAAGTAGGTAGCCAAACCCCCACATTTTTGTGGAGATGCAGTCATGCAGATTACCGCAAATGGGGCCGGTGCCACTGCACTGGGGGATGAGCACTTGCCATTGTGCCATACCATGCTATTCGTATAAATATTAATTTTAATTTAAAATATAATAAACTTGCAGTTGTTAGCTTATTTTAATCTTGTGAACTAGAGCTTACTTGTGTTGCAAGACCAACAGCCACTATCCGAGAACTACATCTAACCATACACACAGCTGACCGGAACTTCAGCACCTGCACAAAACAGTTAGACCTGAGAGAGTAAAACCGAACAGCGGTAGGGGAGTTGACATAGTTCACTGACTGAGGCTCCAGGGTACTATCTCTGCCCAAATGGCTACTAGTTTGACCAGGGCTTAAGCTGCTGGGTTCATCCCCTGCAACAACCAACAGTAAGGGATGTGATGATTTGAATCCTTCATCACTATCACATTTTGCAGGTATTGGCAGCAACTGCAAGAATGTAACTAGACCATCACGCTTAGAGACCAATTCACTGAAGTTTGAAGCATCCTCAACATCAAAGACTTGGAAACCATTCTGATAACCAAGTAACAGGAAGTGTTTGATGTTAGCAGGACCAAGCTCAAGTTTGTCAAAGCCAGCCCAGGTCACCTGTTAACCAATAGAACTTAAGAGTTATGTCCTTGTAAATGCAGTGCAGTAGAAAACAGAAAAAATATATAAATAAATAAATGCCAAAAGCAAAGTGTCACGAGTCCAACACCGCTAACTCAGAGGCAAGTTTGGTCTTGCAAAATTGGAACCAAGATCTCACTCGGTTTACATATGCTGACTGAAAAAAATATTATGAAACACCCTGTGAATTGTTTTTGAAGCTATACCATTTAGGAAAAGATTAGTTCTATAATTAGTTCTACAAGGCTACTCAAATTAGTGGAAGTTATATTTTCCACATCCTCGCTATATTTTCCCTCATCAACACATACAGCCACAAGAAACTCATTCAACTTACAACAACTGAACATATAGTGATCCTCATATTATATTACTTTCAAGCATACAGCATCTTGCATCGTAAAGCAGCTTTCTGTACCAAAATGAATTATCCATGTAAAATGTTCAATTAAAGTTTTTTTATAGATATTACTCAGTATCACCAATGACAACATAATTTTCAAAAGTGTTGCAACTTCAGCCCCCGACCATTAAGGTTTTTCTCAGTTTTGGACATTTTCCAAATTATAGTTGTCGACGCTACTATAATTGCATCCTAATAATGATATATTGACACTAATTAACAAAAAATTAATTAAAAGGCCAAAGAATTTGGCCAAGAATTATAATCCATAGCCATATTACCCTGTTCCTGGCAGCCAACTGGGCATATAGTTGTAGCCTCATTAACCCTCCCCACCCTATTTTTCTGATAAGTTTAGCCTCACTAACCCTCATATTGATACAAACAACAAATAATGTAGCAATTAACTGGTAAATCAGTCTTAACTGTTACTGTGCGGCATCCAGTTTCTAGAGGGGCAAATAAACCAAGAACCAACTTAAACAGACTCCATGTAAATGCAAAGCTGACCATAAACAGCCAAACCTTTTTTGACTCAGTGGAAAGCACCTTCTACATGAAATATGGTTCCAAAAAGGTTCATGAAAAATGTACTTGCACAATTTATTTTTTGTTTTTTCCCCTTTCTTTTTCTCATTAATGGATTTGTTTTCAGTCACAATTTCTTTTCTTCTGTTTTTTCCTCTTTTTCTATGGGGAAAAAAAAACTTCAAGTTCGCATAAATATGTATCTTATGTGATCACTCATGCTCAACCAAGTTCATACTAATTTTTCAAAATTTCCATTTTACTCATTCTAGTAGCAGGCATTACGATTCTTCATGATTACTCCTAAAGTAGCAATACTTTGGTCATATTTAGCCCCCCAAAATACTTGCATGAGCATAGAGAGCTAAAGGTTTTTAATTATCAAAAAAAAAAAAAAAAACTATACCTTTTTTTTTTTACTCTATGGCACGCACCCTCTACATGGAATAGATATATATATATATATATAATTCAGGCAAAGAGGGTTGTGAAACCCACATAGTTTATCCCTTTTTTTTTTCCTTTCCTTTTTCTCATTAATAGATCTTTTTCAGCAATGAATTAGTTTATCTCTTTCCATTTTCCATTTTTTTCCCCAAAAAAAAAAAAAAAAAAAAAAAAGAAAAACCAAAACAAAAGAAAAAGAAAAATGAAAAAAAGTTCACACATCTATATCTTAGAGTTGCTTCAAAGATGTTCTCATGTGCACGCATGCCTATAAATACAATGACATGCTCAAACAAGTTTTTTTTTTTTAATAGATATCATGCTCATTGTGCTCAAACAAGTTCATCCTAATTTTTTAAAAACGTCCATTTCACTCATTATCATTCCAGAAGCATTGCATTACAAGTCTTCTATGATTACTCTTAAACTAGCCACACACATATATATATATATTTCCATATTTAGCTCCTATGATACATATATGTGCATTGTACTTTATTTCCCTTAGGAGACACTCCAACAACATAGGCTGCATTCCCATATTAAAGAAACTCAAGTTCAAATCTCATTAACTATCAAAAGAAAAAAAAATGTATATTTGTGTCATATATTAAACATTTTGGCTAAGGTCCACATCCACAAATCAAATTCTTTCCAATTAACATTAATAAGTAGTGCATATTTGTGGTTGATAAGAAAATGTAAACTTCAATATGAACTCACCGTCAATGGTGTCCTATGGTAATGCAATACGTTGGGTTAAAAGGGGTCTAGATCCAGATATTGAGTCTTTTTTTAAGATTTGCGGAGGGTTCTCTTTGTTGATTATGAGAGATTGGCTGTTTTGGGAATTTCCTTAATTCCTTTGTTGACTTTTGTTAACAAAATTTCATTTATTCATTAAAAAAAATACTCTAGGAAGATGGTGTAATCGTGTCATATCCGTGTTGAACACCAGCATTTATCATGCACTCATTAGTACTCATGTCCTAATATAAAATTGGACACATAGGATATGTTTTTTTTTTTTTTTTGGGGTAATTGACACATAGGATACGTATGGCCTAAGAAGCACGAATACAGATACGGATATACACGGAGACAAAATATGAATACGACATAACATAAATACACTAATACATTAGTTTTCAAAATTGTTGGAACACATGTTAATGAATAAACATAAATTTTTATACATGTACATGAAAAAATACTTATTCATTTTTGTACTAAAAATACATTTATCTTTTATTTACATCTAGTTTAACAGATATTATTTACATACAAATTATTTAAAATTTAGTTTTCAAAATTGTCGGAACACATGTTAATGAATAAACATAAATTTGTATACATGTACATGAAAAAATACTTATTCATTTTTGTACTAAAAATACATTTATCTTTTATTTACATCTAGTTTAATAGATTTTATTTACATACAAATTATTTAAAATTTCTAAGATAAAAAATAATTATATGATAAAGAATCAATATTGTAAATTCATATTATCTTTATCCTATTGTTTGATTCCAACATCCTTTTCTCAATATCATAATGTATTTCATGAACATCTAAGTTATGAATAAGCATATTCAGGGCCCCCAGGGAATAGTCGAGGTGCGCGCAAGCTGGCCCGGACACCCTGAGTTATTCAAAAAAAAAGTTACGAATAAGCATATTTTTCAAGTGTCCAATGAATGTAGATATCTAAAACAATATGACACCAGTATTGCGCTTCTGAGTGTGCGCCCATCACACACTCACATATGAAATACATTGTAACTTTGAAGAAAAACATTGGAATTAATAACAAGATGACAAAAAAAAAAATGAATTTATATCAATTAATCCCTTCTCCTTTATTCTTATTTTATTAACTTTAGGATTTTTAAGACCCAAAAATTTCATATTATTATTATTATTATTTTGTAAAAGAGAAATGAACTTGTGTAGGAAATCTGAATAAATAATTTTGTTTTCATGTACATATATAGACGTTTTTATTCCATGATATAAGGTATCTAAATATTTTTTAAAATTATTAGGGTGTTCGTATCGTGTCATACCTATATATGTGCTTCTTAGGCAATAATGTATTTTGAAGTTGAAACATTAGTATGTATAAGATCACATAAACAAACATAGATGAAGGGATGAATCACAATATTAAAGAAAATATACGAGAACGTAAAGTTATCAACCATAGGCACATCGGACATTGATGTGGACATATCTTCACCATTTATTTCCCTTTTTCCATGACGCGTCACACATCCATACAATGAAATAGAACTCTTATAATGAAATGGAGGGGAACCTTACTCAAAATTTTAATCCTAAATCCACAAATTAATATTTTTTTTATTTTAAAAAAATTATAATGAAATGGAGGGGGCCTTATCCAAAATTTTAATCCTAAATCCACAAATTAATTTTTTATTTAAAAATAAAAAATCAGTAGCATTACAACCATATTCTATTGCGAGCCTTTTTTTTTATAGAAATTTTACGTCCTTTAGTAGGCTTGACATCAATCTCCACTTTTAACTCATTTTAAAAATAAATCGCAGTGCTATACCCACTTTTTCTCATTTGCTAAGTGCTTAGCTAGTGATGGTGCATTGGAGTGCAGGACAACATGGGCATTCAAACAGGTAGTGCAAGAACGCGGTCATATTTTACTTCTACTAGACACGATTCTAGTGAAAGAGACTAGTTCAAATTCCAACATCCCAAAATATCACACTATTATTCAAATTTCAAAAGCCAAAAAATGATCTGGTTTGACCTCGAGCCTCTTTAAGCCCCACGTGGAAAACAATCACTAATAAATTAAATTGCATGCAAATGTTCGGTTTATAAAGAAATGGACTCAGAAACATGAATGAGACAAACTCTTCCAAGTCTCTTGCTAAGCCATAGAGGGAGCAGGGAGGGACGGATCGCCACATCAACCAGAATTACTGTGAGGTATGTAACAGTTATTTAAAAGACAGTGTAAAAGATAGTTAAAATTTCCTCTAATAAGTTTGAGGGACAAAATTTCCTACTTCACAAGGAAACTCATTTCAGGAGATGCTAGAAATTACACATAAGACCATTCAACTATAATTTCAAGTATTGCACACCAATCTCGTTTTCACATGCAGTTTTAACAGTGTTCAAATCAAACAACTCGCCTCCAAAAGAATCCCAATCTTAAAAACAATGGTTAAAAAAGAAAATTCAAATAACTACCCGATTATATTTTTCTAACAAAATTCTTATAATCCAATCAAGAGAGGCGATCCGAAAGCCAGTAATATATAGAGAGAGAGAGAGAGAGAGAGCGAAAAAAAAATGAAGAGCAACAATGAAAATAAAAGTAGACGAGAAAAACCTGATCTTTGCGATCATCGGTTGAACAAGAAATGGAAGCTGCAACGGAAGCACCGGCGGAGCGGACGACGGTGCTAGCATTCGTTGATACAGTCTTGAGACAAGACGATATAATCCTGAAAGAATTGGGCAACAAGCCACTGTTCTTACCCTTTCCCTTCTTCATTCTTCACCCCAAACCCTTCCCAACCACCGACTCACCAGAAATTCCCACTCCACCACCACCTCCCTCCGCCGCCTCCTCCTCCGCCACCGCGGCCAACGACCATCCCCGATCGCCTACGATCATCCGATACTTCTATCGCTATCTTACACGCTCAAGAAACCAGCGCCGATTCTTTCCCAGTAGCTGTTCCAGTTTCTCAGGTTTTGACTTGAAGCTTCTCTCTCCCCCCTCTCTCTATCTCTCTCCCTCTCCCCCTCTTTATACTCCGCCTGGTTTTTCAGTAAAAATCTAATTTTTTTTTTATTTTTTTCTTCTCAATTACCGAAAATTTGGAGTGCGTTTAATGTGGTGAAAACTAAAAAAAATAAAAAATATGATATGGGCTAATTTTAAATATTTGATATTTGGTGTTTTAAATAAAATCTTTTAGAAAAAAATAGTGAAACTTTTAAATTTTTATAATAAAAAATAAGAAAAATAAATAATGGGAACAGATTTTTAAATTTGTTTTTACGGATTTATATAAAAAATTTTTGACTTTTGCGCGATAACATCAAAACTGTTAAAACAATTTTTCAAATTTATTCTAACGGATTTAAAAAAATTAGTATAAAATAGAAACGATGGTACTTGTTTGAAAATTTTCGGATTGAATAATATGATTGTAAAAAAAAAATTTACATACTCGGTTAGCCTCTTAATAGATATTTTGCTATTTTTAGTGAAATATTAAAATTTTTTGAATATAGTAAAAAATAAGAATATTAATAAAGAATTTTAATAATTTATCAAAGTTGTTAGAATTTTTTTGTTTTATTTTATTTGTTAGCACTCTAAACAGTACCTTAATGTAAATAATTTTTAAGTGCTTCTATGATTTTCTATTCAAAAAACAAAACAAAATCTCATATTTGAGTCTATTTTCGTAAAAAAAAAAAAAAAAAAAATTGGAATTTCGGAAGTTATAGTTAAAAAATTCACTGTAAATAAAAAAAAATGGACGAATGCGGTTTATTTATATTTTAATTACACATGACTTTTAACATTTTATATTTATTATAGTCTAATTAGTTGTCTTAAGTTTTTATTTTTATTTTAAAAATAATTTTAATTAAATTAAATTAAAATTCTTAAATTAAAAATAAATAAATTTACCCGTTTACTTTTCGCTCTCGTTGTAAATTTTTCCACTCAGAAACCCAAAAAATTGTATCCACGACTTTATAAATGGACCCCCCACTGCCAACCGGGTGGAGATGCCGTGGACGGGGTTTGGCCTTTCTCGAGGCTGTCGACATTATGGCTCATTTTCAATCTATTTGGAGCTCAATATTTTACCGCAAATTTTTTATAAAATTTTGTATTTTTACATATTATATAAATTAGGAAGTTACAATTCACACTAAATTTTTACACTACCAACCTTAAGTTTCAATCACAAAACTAATCGGTGAATGAAGTTTAATTTTTAACCTTTGGATTTATACCAAATATGAAGTTGAATTTTTTTAATCTTTGAATTCTTATAAAAATTTATCTAACGAATAAAAATATTTTAATCTTGGCTAGAAGATAAACTTTTATAAGAAAGAATTCAAATATTGAAAATATAATATTAACTACTAAGGATCGTTTAATAATATTGTCTATTTTGTTTTATTTTTATTTATCTATTTATATTTTTTGTTTTAGGAGTCGTTTAGTAATGTTGTCATTGTTTTATTCTTGTTTATTTGTTTATTTTTTTAATTTTTATTGTCATTTTTTTTTTAAACGAAAACAAAAATTGCATTTAGAAACGTAAATTTATTTATAATTATTAAATTTTTATATTAATTTAATTAATTAGATTAATCAAATTAAATTAAAGTAATCAATTAAATTATTTATTAAAAATCATTTAATTCCATAAATATGAAATATATTAAATTATAATTTAATTAGACTATTTATTGAAAATAATAGAATAGATTATAATTATTATATCTTTTAATTCAGAGAGTATAAAATATATTAATTATAATTTAATTATATTATCTATTAGAAACAATTAAATAAAATATATTTCATAATGATTTAAATAATTTAATTATGATATCTAGTAAAAATAGTTTAATAAAATATATTTCATATTAAATAAATTAATTATTAAATTAAATTACATTAATTTATTTATTTTTTATTTGTTTAAAATAATTTATATTTTATACAAATTAAATTAACTAAATTAATTTAATTTAATTATATTATTTATTAAAGATAATTTAGTCTAATAAAATATTTAAAAACACTATTTTTTTACGTTTTCTTGTTTAAGTTTTCATTTTTTAAGAAATAAAAAATTATAAATAGATTTAAAAAGTATATTTTTATGGACAGTTTACAAAATTTTAAAAATATAAATAAAAAAATAAAAAATAAAAATGTTATTAAACGAGAGCTTAAAATTATATTTTAACTTCGAAAACCCTAATCCTAAAATTATGCAGCCTTAATTCCCAACTAGAGCAAAACTTGGTCATTGAGATTATTACTGCCCCTTTGATTGGTTTCCAAGTTTGTCAATCTTAAAAATTAAAATCATTCAAAAATTATATACGAGATATTATCAAATTCAAAAATTAAACAATTACTTTTAAATGTAAAATTATATCGAATTTTAACTTATTTGCAGTCGACTTGAATAAATCGCACAAGATTTAATAAAGATCAATTTTAATTTAAATTTAATTCTTGAATAGTTTAATTAACTAAAATGATATTATGTTTATATAAATTATATTAAAATTCAAAATAAATAATTTAATTAAACTGAAACGATATTATTTCACTAAATTAAAAGAAAAAAAGTTTTTTGATTTAAAAATTTATAAATGTGTATTTATGTTATTTTCAAGTTTACTAGTAAATTTTAAATTGAAATTCTAGGGATTCAAATTTAACTTGAATTTTAAAACAATTATTAAAAAAAATTAAATTTGACACGTCTCCTATGAATTGTTTGAGACCACACTTGAACTCAAACTGAGTTCCAACAATTCGCGAACTATTTAGTTGGACACCAACCCTAACAAGATAATGTTAGACCGAAAAAAAAAAAAAGAAATTACGAAAAATTTTAATTAAAATAATATGAAAAAGTGACAGTTCATCATTCTAAAATATTTAATTCATCAAACAATAGGTTTTTACAATATTGTACTGCAACATTATTTTTATACTTTTTAGAATTTTTCGTATAAAAATAATACATATAACTTTTTTTAAAGATATATAGTCACCATTTAGTTTATTAACAAATTAAAAAAATTTTTAAAAATCTTTAAAACTTATTTACTTTTTAAAGGTATTTAGTATGATAAAAAGTGAGATAAAATAAGATAAATTGTAAATTCGTAATGCACAAATAAAAAAATCTTTAAAAGTTTTCAAAATTTATTTACTTTTTAGAAATGTTTGATGTAATAAAAAGTAAAATAAAATGAGATAAATTGTGAGTTCATAATGTTTGTCTATAATAAACTTTTAAAAATTTTTGAAAATTTTCAAAATTTTTCAGTAAAAATCCTTATGCCAAACACCCCATTTATCTCACTGTATAAATTACGAATTCATAACTTATTTTATTTTTATCACTCTAAACACACCAAATGATGATTTGAAAAAAAGGAATAAAAATTCGAAATCATTTGATCTCCGAAGTTTTTCTGACTTTTTCACATTTTATTTTTTTTTTTTTTTTTTTTTAACGAGTTTTTAATTGGCTGCGATATACCTTCATCTCAGGAGCAAATCCCTGATCTCGACTTTTCATGAGCAGGGTCTCGTTCGGAGGCAGGTAGGATAAACAGTTTCTCGCACAAACTCATTTATGGGATTGATATCAATAGTATATACAATAACGTATTTTTAAATTAAAAATTTGTAAATACATTAAATTTTAGGTAGCATTTGAGGTGATAAAAAAAATAAAAAATAAAAAAAATTGTAATTTAAGTTGATTTTAAGCGCTAAGCATCTAATAGAATTTTTTTAATAAAGAATAGTGATATTTTTGTACCGTCAGAGTAAAACTATAGGAACAGTTTCCCAAATCTGATTCAACGGATTAAAAAATTCAAAAATTTTATACACTCATAGCAAAATCGTGGGAACAATTTTTCAAATTCGCTTATACAGGTTTAAAAAAATTAATAAAAAATAGCGATAATGGTACTCGTTTAAAAACTTTCAATTCGAACAATATAATTGTCAAAAAAAATTTATTCATTTGGTTAACTTTTTTTCAAATTTTTTATTTTTTTAGTAAAATATTAAAATTTTTTGAATATAATAAAAGTGGAAATATGCAATACAAAGTTTTAATAATTTATAGAGGTTGTTAGAAATTTATTTTATTTTTTAAAATTTGTTAATTCTCTGAACGCAGCTTTAATTTAACTGTCTAAATTGAGTTGTCATTGGTCTGATGCCAAATTCAATCCAATCAAATTATATTAAAAGGGTGTTTAGAATAAAAAAAAAAAGGTTAGTAAATAAACTTATAAAAATTCTAATTTTGTAATTTATGTAATATGTTAATAATTTAGGTGTCATTTAATATATATGTTTTGAATTCATTTTCTATTTTATATTTTTTAAAAATAAGAAAAATAACTCAAAATGTAATTTAGTAACTTGTATTTTTAAATTTTATTTTAAAAAATAGAGAATGAATTTACATATAAAATTCAAAATGACAAATTCGTTTTGAGTATTTTTAATCTAAAATAAGAAAAATCTCAAAAAAAAAAAATGTCAAAATAAAAAAAATTTCTTTTTTTTTTATTTTAAGATTTTCAAAACATAAAATATATAAAATAAAAAATACAAATAAAAACAAAAAATACAAATACAAATGGCATCTTTAAATTTTGTGAAAACCAAATAACACCTTAGCTGCAAATCGTGATATGCATAATTTTAGTCATCATTATTCTAGATAGTATTCATCCAAACATGGATTTAGGTATGGTTTAAGTAAAATTGCATCAACGGCCATCAGCGTGCACCATAGGAAGCCCATGAGGACACCAGCATCTGAATACTTCCGGTATTTTGGAACGTTAAGAGTCCTTGGGGAGTTGGAGATGATAAGCACTGCCAACTTTGGTACAACGGTCTACCCTCTTGGGTATCGTGTCAACAGAACCCGAGGAGAGAGAAAGAGTCAAATAGTGACATCATCACATGTTCTAGGAAATCCTACGCGCGCACCAGCGAGTGTTGTTCCGCAAAGAGCATCGCCAAGCAATTTATTCTCTCTCTCTCTCTCTCTCTCTCTGAAAGATCTCCTCTGCTTTTATTTGGGTAACATTTACCGCCAAACAGAACAAAGGAAGTAGTTAGGTAAAACCAGTTCTTCAATAACCTGCCAGAAAATCGAAAAAACTGAAAGAAAATTAATAAAAATTAAAGCAAGAGTTAAAAATTGTGATTGGTGAAAAAACAAATTAAAAAAATTAGAGAATAGTTGATTTTTAAAAATGTGCCACATGAGTGATATAAACTAATCCAGATAGAGCTTCCCATTTATCACACATGGGTGGCCCTTAAACTTTTTCCCTCTCTCTAACCTTAACATAAATAAGTATATGAATTTTTCTACAGATTTTCAATGTGGGACGAATCCACTTCTATATTGTCAAGGTCTCCACTTTGAAGTTAATTTTCATTCAATTTATTCATGGTTTTTCATTCAATTTATTCATAGTTTTGAACAATTGAATATAAGGCTATAGAGTCCACATAGAATACTTTAATTCGATATTTAATCCAAATTTAATACTATGTAGACCCCACATAAATATTAGCTTAAAGTTAGAGAAAAATCATGGTTAAAACCATGAATTTCAACAATCCTCCATATGAATGAAATGGCTGAAATGCAAATGCAGATACAGACTCAACACAGAGTACAATGGAAAGTTACTGGATTAGGATAGGTAACTTTTGGCTTTGAACCTTCCCTAGTGATATATTATCGAGTTTTTTGGTAACCAGTGAACTTGTGTCTTGAACTGTTCAGCTTTTTGTATAAACCAAGACAATAATACTCACACAGTTCCTCTCCAACGAAGCTTGGTTCTTTTGATTCTGTCCATTTTAATCCTGGACATGCCTGGTGATTTCATTGAGTGCTCTAGAGAATATAACCTTATCCATTCTCATAGAAGCGGCCCCTTCACACTCAATATAGGTGATCGTTTATTAAGAGTATCCTGTTATATCTCACTTAGATTTCCAAGATATAAGGATTATTAAAAGCAAGTCTTAACACACAATTCAGGTCATCACTATTCATTTCATCATAGAAAAGGGTAGAGGAATTAATTCCTTAGTGATGTCAACAAGCACCCCCACAATTCAGTTGTCCCTTTGAAGATCTTGGGATCTTCAGTCAACTAGGTTGGGTTACCATTGTGGCGATTCTCAATTTATAGGCTTTAAATCCATTCCCCTTGATGAATTATACACTTGATCTCTAGTTAAACCTTTTGTTAAAGGATCAGCAATATTATCCTTTGATCTTACATAATCAATGGATATTATTCCATTAGAGACCAACTGTCTCACGGTATTATCTCTACGACGTATATTTCGTGACTTTCCGTTATACATATTATTTTGTGCCCTTCCTACTGCTGATTGACTATCGCAATGTATGCAAATAGCAGACACAGGTTTTGGCCATATGGAAATATCCTCTAAAAAGTTACGAAATCATTCAGCTTCTTCTCCAGCGTTATCTAATGCTATGAACTCAGATTCCATAGTAGATCTAGCTATACATGTTTGTTTAGAGGATTTCCATAAAATAGCTGCACCTCCAATCGTAAAGACATATCCACTAATGGACTTTGCGTCTTTACTATCAGAAATTCAATTAGCATCACTGTACCCTTCTAGTACAGCTGGATATCTTGTATAGTGCAACTCATAGTTAGAAGTATATCTTAGATATCTAAGTACTCTAACTATTGCCTTCCAATGATCTACACTTGGATTACTGGTGTATCTACTCAATTTGCTAACTGAGTACGCAATATTCGGACGAGTAGAGTTCATGATATACATTAAACTACCTATTATCTGAGAATATTCCAATTGAGATATGCATTATCCAATATTCTTTGTGAGATGAAGATTCATGTCAACATGTGTTGCATCTCTAATAAATTTATCAAATATTTGATTGATATAATGTGATTGAGATAAAACATATCTATCAGATGTTTTGATGATTTTAACACCAAGTATAACATCCGCAACACCTAAATCTTTCATGTCGAATTTGCTAGCTAACATTTTCTTAGTAGATTGAATGATATCATTATTGCTACCTATAATAATCATATCATCCACATAAAGGCATACAATGACATATTAGTTTGACGTGTTCTTCACGTAAATGCATTTATCACATTCATTAATGTGAAAACCACTTGACATTATAACATTGTCAAATTTTTCATGCCATTATTTTGGTGCTTGTTTAAATCCATAAAGAGACTTAACAAGTTTTCATACTTTGTTTTCTTGTCTTGGAACCACAAACCCTTCAGATTGTTCCATATATATTTCCTCATTTTACTCCCACTCAAGAATGTTGTCTTCACATCCATTTGATGTATTTCAAGATTATAGAGTACCGCAATAGCAATTAACATACGAATGGATGTAATACTTGTAACAAGTAAATATGTGTCAAAATAATCCACTCCCTCCTGTTACTTATAGCCTTTGACTACAAATCTTGCCTTGTATTTATCAATGGATCTATCGGCTTTTATCTTCCTCTTAAAGATCTATTTATAACCTAAGGGTTTACACCCTAGTGGAAGATCCACTAGTTCCCAAGTGTGGTTATTAATGATGGACTCTATTTCACTGTCAATGGCTTCTTTTCATAAAGGAGCTTCAGGAGTAGATATTACTTCCTTAAAACTTTAAGGTTCTTTTTCTAACAAAAATGTTAGAAAATCAGGACCAATGGATTTATTAATCCTTGTCATTTTACTTCGTCTAAGTTCATCTTCATTTTCTTTTTCCAAAGACCCTTCATCTTCCTCATTTCTAGTTACACTTTCATAAGTTATTTTGAGGGAACTTACTTCCTGTGTAGGTTTATAAGGAAATATGTTCTCAAAGAATGATGCATTCTTAGACTCAATAATAGTATTCTCATGTACCTCAGAATTCTCTGACTTATGTACAAGAAATCGATAAGCACCACTGTTACGAGTATATCTAATGAATATACAAGCAATAGTTTTAGGTCCAATTTTAGTCCTTTTAGGAGTTAGAATTGCGACCTTAGCTAGACACCCCCACACTCTTAAGAATTTATAGGTAGGTTCTCGACCTTTCCATAATTCATAAGGAGTTTTGTTTAATTTTTTATGGGGTATCTTATTGAGAACATAATTTGCGGAAAGCAAAGCTTCCCCCCACAAATTTTGGGGCGCACCAGAACTTATTAACATAGCATTCATCATTTCTTTTAGAGTTCTATTCTTACGCTCAGCAACACCATTTTGCTGAGGTGCGTAAGGTGCAGTTGTTTGATGAATAATACCATGTTCAGCACAAATTTGTGCAAAAGGTGAGTCATATTCACCACCTCTATCACTTCTTAGCATTTTTATCTTTTTACTAAGTTGGTTCTCAACTTCATTCTTATATTGTATAAACATTTCTAATGCTT
>JAVXUM010000011.1:8468698-8480944 GCA_035590655.1 Pouteria glomerata | reverse complement strand
ATTTTTTTTTTTTTTTTAAAAGATATAAGTTCATTATTTGTTTTGAAGATATTTTATAACTTCTATTTCCTTATATGTGCGCCAATCATTTAAACTAATAAATTTTTAATGGATTAAAAATTTATATTTTTATCTAAATTGATAAGAAGTGTTTTGATGAAGTTTGCCATAATTTTGATGTGCATCTTCTTACACTTGACTGATTACGGATATACCTGTCCATCTACACTTTTATGGATCTTGGATTACTATTTGATGTGTTTAAAAAATGTTGAGGAGCCTTTATATATAAATATATATATATATATATCCTGTTTTGGAAAGGGCTACCGGTGGGATTTGTGAGAAGTCTTTTAATAACTTGTTGTTTGTTAAGGGAAAAACTACCTGCCAATAAGCGTGTGAAAGCCGCTAAGACCTTGAAAGCGATATATGAAAAAATAAATAAATAAATAAATTAGCTCTCAATTTATTTGGTGCATCAAATTTAATCTCTTGATCTAATGATTTGTTTGAGGGGAACCTATATATATATTTTAGTCATAATCTCACACGCGCACAAACATTATTTCGATTTTATGGCTTAATTCATTTCATGACACAAACTTGAAAATTTATTTAGAACGATGAATTTTAGTTCATTTAAATTTATAAGTTTTTGGTGATAGATTTACATATTTGGATATAGGTGAAGTAAAATTTCTTTGATCAATTTTGTAAACTTTCCTATCAATTTTTAGTGTATTTATAAATATATTCAAATGTTTTTATGTGTGCACAAAAAAGGCTCTACAAGAATTTTCTAGAGAGGTTTATAAGGAAAGCATTACCTATTTTTTATCTATCTTTTTATTCTCATATTTTTTTTTGTGCTTGTCAATTCATATCAAAAAGGGATAGTGGAAAAATTTTAAAATTTTTATTGTGTGAACTTGAAACTTGAATTTAGAATTTAAACTTGAAAATTATTTTAAAATTTTTGCCATATGATGCCTTGATATGTTTGTTCAAACAATGCAGATTTATTTTGAAATTTAATTTAAATTTTGATATGGAATTGCTAAGGGGGAGATTGTAAGGTTTTATTATGGCAAATCCATACAAAATCTTAAATTAAATATGACACATTGAATATTTCCTAAATTGAAGAGAAAATAAGATTTTAATATTTCTTAAATTAAAGATTTTCCAAAAGGTCAAGTTTCCATTCCAAATTGGCAAGTTTCCAAAAGGTCACAACTACAATACTACAATCCAAATCCAATTAGGAGTGATGAAGACTGCATAGATTAGGAAATATGCAGAAAATTCTAGTACACATCGTAGGCAGCACGCAGAGAGAACGCGGCTGCGTCACATGGACGCTAAGAGCCCGTAGGATCCGCGATGGTTCAAGCAAATTATTTTATAGAAGATTTTGTTTCCGTTTTGGAAATCTATATTTAGAAAATCTGTTTATTTGAGTCCTAATTAGAATATAATTTTGTAACTCTATATATATGTACCCAACATTAATGAATAATACACTTGGGGTGACATATTATAGAGTCTTGTAAGAGAAAGAATTTTTCTTTGTAAGCGTATAAGTCTTTCTCTTATTTTCTTTATTCTTGATTGAGTTTGTTTACTTTCTAAGGAGTTAGAAAGTTGTTTTCCACTTGGTCTAGGTGTACCGTGGATTCAAGCAAATGCTTAAAAGAAATCGTGCGAAGAGTCGTAGAGATTTTCGAGTGGGTACTTGTAACCTAATTGTATAATGGAAACTAATTTGAGATTTGTCCCTGGATAGGATTTTCCTCATTAATTCTTGATGCCTTCATACTTTATTTTTTATTGTGTGGATTGATTGATTGATTTGGGTGATTCAGAAAATTTTCAATTGGTATCAGAGCGGGTCACTCTACGTTCTTGCGTGAGATCTTCAATCTGAATTAATTGATCTACTACGTGAAGGAGGCTCTAATTCAAGACTACCATGGTTCGATGGTACTAATTATTCATATTGGAAGGTACGTATGCAAGCTCATCTCTTGTCCGTACATTACAAATTTTGGTTGGCTGTTGTTCAAGGATGGACTGAACCTACGCATGAAGTTGAGGAAAGAAGTCATGCGAGAAGTCGTAGAGATTTCGAGTGAGTACTTGTAACCTAATTGTATAATGGAAACTATTTTGATGTTTTTTCGTGGATAAGATTTTTTTCGTTAATTCTTAGTGTCTTCATACTTTATTTTTTATTGTGTATATAGATTGATTGATTGATTTTGGTGATTCGAAGAATTCTCATAATAGATCACACATTGTCTAACTTACAATGTTTTCCAGGTGTTTAGATGGTAAAAAGATAGAAAATTTACCCAAAGTTATCAAATGAGAAGAAATGAAGTAACCATTACCTCATAGCTTTGATTAGCTACACCTTTAAAATGTTGAATCGAAACTATTGGTCCCCACATGTATATGACCACAAAATATGACGAGGACTTGCGGTTGTGTGGACTTTTATCACAATCCAGGTCCAATTCCCTTATCGGCTTGCAAAGCCCATGTAAACTTATGTTTAAGGGGCCCATCTTCTAGAATGATGGGACTTAATTGCCCCCAACATGTAGATTATGTACTATTATAATAATGAAATTTTTTACTAAAATATTAGTAATTATAAACTCTCAATTTAACAAGGCGCAATTGTGTACTCACCAATAAAATGTAATAAGTGCATTTGACGACGTATATCACCTATTTCTTAAACAAAATTTATTTTAAGTTAACGCTTTAATTTTAGAATTTTTAAATTTAACGAATACTATATTTAAATGTTCGAATCAATTAGAAAAAACGTTTCTAATTTTTGATATCTCATATATATATATATATACACACATGTCAAACAACACATTTTTATTGAATTCAAAATTAATTAGGACATACTTTTCAATCAAGTTTCAAGTGGGTGCTTAGCAAGACATTATTAGATGTATTTAACACGTTCAGTTTCAAGGATTTATCCATATTAATGAACAATAAAATGTTTGTATTAATTAATATAGTTTTTTGTAATTAAAATTTTTTTATAATTCTTATTAATGTTGGTGGACAATCAAAAACAAGTTGGGATACTTATCCAAAAAAAAAAAAAAAAAACAACAAGGTTGGGATTGTAAAAAAGAGTTTCTTTTAATCGATTAGACAATAGATTGTAACACCTTTAAAACTCTTTTAAAGTAATAAATATGACAAAATTAATAATGTTAATTTTTTAATTTATAGAACAGTAACAAATTTTTAAATATGAATTTAAACACTCGTCAAATGAAATTCTCTATTAAAATTAATTTAAATAATGTTTTCTTAACATACGTGTGGGAATAGTGGAGGAAATCAGTCAATACTTCCAAGCAAATTTAATGTGAAAAATTTTAACTAGCACTTGAATAATTTATTCATACGAGGGAGGAGTTCAATGCAATTCATCCTAAATAACTCTTGAAGTGCAAATTCTTGTGAAACAAAATTCATCCTAAATAACTCTTGAAATGCAAATTCTCGTGATGGTACTCGAAATATATATATTAATATACATTTAACATATAAAAGAATTGATCTCGATAGGCCATCACTCTTTAGTGGGCCTATTTCGAGTTTTTTCTTTTTTCCTCAAAATTGGGCCGATCCGTCTTGTTAACTAAGGTAGAATTTGATTTATTTCTTTATTTTTTATTTTTATTTTTATTTTCTATTTTAAACTTATTTTTCATTTTATACTTTTGAAAATAATGAAAACAATTCAAAATTTATTTATTTATTTATGTTTTCAAAATTTATTTTAAAAAAGCAAAAATTGAGTTTACATGAAAAATGACAAAAAGTCATTTTAAATATTTTTAACCAGGATAACAAAAATCTCTGAACAAGAAAAATAAAATTCAAATTGTTTATAACATAAAATACATAAAACTAAAAAAAAATAAAAAATAAAAGAAAAAAGCCAAATACTGCCTTAGAGTTTTAGACTTCTACCTTTAAGCACTTCTCAAAAGCATGCGACGCACAAAAATGCCAATTCCAGCCACGTTTTCCGAAATTAATTTTTTTCGTTAAGGCTGTGGCTTGCAAGTATGATTTCATTAATATTTCTATTGAAGTTATGATTCCAACCACGACTTTATTAAAATTGTTGTTGCAAATTACGATTTTGTTGATATTGGACCTATGGATCAATAACTTCCCCAAAAAAGCAAAATGTTGTTTTTAGTTTCGGTTTGGTATGGTTTATTTTTCATCAAATCTTTTTTGTTTTTTTTGTTATTTTGTAGCATAAGATTCGGATGTTTTGACTTCATTTGGAGTTACAAGTTTTTCACAAAAAAAATTTAAAAAGTTTTCAATTATTTTTAATTAAATTTCATTAAGTGTCACTTTTACATTAATTTTTAATTTTTTTTTAATTTTTTCAAAACCCCAAACATTAATGTAAAACAAATTACAATAAAAAAAAAAAAAAAAAGAAAGAAATTAAGAATGTGGATCATTACCGTTGTATTCAATAAAGGGTAATTTGGTAAATTAATATATATATATATATAATGGGGTGGAGCGGCAAAAGCAATTGAGGGAGTGACATTATCACGTTCTTTTCTTTTATAATTTACTTTTTACATATGGATGGCATGCTTAAAATATATCAAGCAAAAAATAAATTATATTTTAATAAAAAAATACCACATAACATTGAAAAAAAAAAAAAAAACTAAAATAAGGCGGCTGTTTTGAACTGCGAAACATTATTATAATGTCGGCAAATAATCACTTTTAAAGGTATGTCATTGAATTCAAACTTTTGAATTATTTTTTATTTTTTTATTTTTTTATTTTTTATTGTGTTCAAATTAAAGGCAACGCGGGCTACCACCCCAGATAACACCGAGGTCTCAAGTCATCATGATCCGCAACTGAGAGGCGAAGGAAAGCAGCCTGCCTTTTGCTTTCTTTTAAAAAATAATATATTAAGTGTACATTTAGAGTAATAAAAAAAAATGTTATTTGAATTAGTTTTAAGTATTTTATATTTAGTATTTAAATAGAGTTTTTTAAAAAAGAATAGTGATACTTTTGAACTTTTGTGATAAAAAATAAGATAAAGAAACCGTGAGAACGGTTTTTTGGATCCGTTCACACGGATTTATTTAAAAAATGTGTGGCTTTTGTACGACTATAACAAAACCGTGAGAATGATTTTCTAAATATGTTCCCACAAATTCAAAAAAGTTAGTATAAAATAGTGACAATGGTACTCATTTGAAAGTTTTCGACCCAAAAAATATGATTATCAAAAAATATTTATACACTCTATTAACCTCCTTCTGAACAATGGTACTCATTTGTTTATTCACACTCCAAATGGACCCTAAATTATTGTTATGTAACAACTAAGAATTTGTTATTGTATTATTTGTAGTCAATGAATAAGTGTAATAAAAAATTTTAATGATTTATAAAAATTATTAGAGATTTATTTTATTTTATTTTATTTATTCACACATGAGAACTAAGAATTTGTTGCTACATTACTTGTAGTCAATGAATAACTGTGACAAGAGGATGACAACCCTGTCGTGTGAGAACTAAGAATTTGTTGCTGCATTACTTGTAGTCAATGAATAAGTGTGACAAGGAGATGACAACTAAACACACTATCAAGTGGGAATTTGTGTTTAAGGTGCATTTGTGTTTAAGGTTTAGTTTGGGAAGGAAAAAAGTTAATTTTTTTTAATTAGTTATTAGTTAATTATTAAAAAATTAATTTTTTAGTAATTAATTTTTAAATTTATTTTGTTAGTTTGATATTTTTATAATTTAAAATTTTAAAAAAAAATTAAAATATAAAAGAATAAATTTAATTATTTCAAAAAAAATTAAAAAACTAATAATTTATAATTAGAGTTACCAACTATTTTTGACAAACCAAACCTAAACCACCTCCCTTGGGGCTGCTTTCATATTATGGGCGGCGCCTTTAGTTTACAAAATTTCACCAACTTTACACGTTAAGTCGATGCATGGCATTACATTTTGGTAAAAGTGATAAAATTGAAAAAAAAAATAATAAAAATTAATTTTGTATTTGATAAAAAAGTTAAAAAATTTAGTAAAAGTTAGATTTTCTTTCTTTCTTTTTTTTTTTTTTTTTATGCAAAATTTGGTACATCCAACCACGTTCACAGGGTACAGTAATCACCATTGAAAAAAGTACGTTTAAGGCTTTGTTAGGTTACAAAAATGTTTTTCAGCTTTTTTCTTTCGTAGTTTTTTTTTTTATGATTTTTTATTAAAATTTAATTCTTTTTTTATAAACTATGGCTTTTAGGATGTTAATTGTATTTATGAAAAAAATAATTCATGTCATTTGGGTAAAAATTAAAAAAAAATAAAAAAAAAATTAACTTTTTTGTTATTTTTTTTTTCAAATGCACAATTTTTACTTAAATTGATATGAATTTTTTATTTTTATTTTACATATGCAATTATCACTACTAAAAGCAATAACTTAAAAAATAAATAATTTTTTTAAAAAAAAAATCATATAAGACAAAAGAAAATTATAAAATTAATTTTTTCATAATCAATCAAAACCTACATGCTAAAGGGTATTTAAATCCTATAGAATGTGCACACACAATCTATAGGATCGTCGTCATCGTGTTTTCATAATACAATCGAACTATTTGGTGCCAAACAAAATAAAAAAAAAAATTAATATTAAATTTTATAAATATAAATTATAAAATTATAAAATTAAATTTTTTTACTTATTATATAAAATAAAAAATATTAAATTTTATAATTTTATATAATTTTAAACACAGTGGATAACATGTTTCAAAGATGTTTAAAACCGTAAATACATGCGTTGGAAAAGCACACGCAAAATTTACATGATTATTAAAAGAAATGATGTCACGATTAAAAAATTTTAATTGTTAAATTGCAAATAATTAGAAATGATTTTTGGAAGTGATTCGACTCAGAATTTAGTTGATGGAGAGGGTAAAGGATATTATTAAACAAATCTCCAAAATTAAAGTTAGTCAACTTTTTGACTTCACCAATAGCCAATATTTTTTTTGTATAATAGTACATATTAGCGAGTAGTTTTTTTTTACTATACTCTTCTACTAAAATTAAATACAACGTATTTAAAATTAAAATATACTAGTACATTTTTTATTTACGAAAATCCAAAATAAATTTCCTTTCCATTAGATTTTTTCTCTCAGAATAATTAAAGCACAATTTAAAATGTATCAACTAAAAATTCAGTACAAACTCAAAATTTAATTTTACCATCACATTTATAATTCAATGAGAAATCAAAGGATCATCATTAATACTAAGAAGTAAAATTTTTATCTTTCTTAATGCAACTTTTCAGATATCATCGTTACTTTTCAACTTAATGATTCTTAATGCAACTCTTCAGATATTATCATTAAATTCAACTTAGTAGTACTTAAAGATTACACAAGAGTTTGAGAATAATTAAAAATAACAAAATTATATTTGACTCTCAGATGTGTAAAAATAAAAAAGTAAAATGGTAAATATAGATAGTGCCACAAAAAATTTAGTAATATTTTTTTATTAATTTTATAAAAATAACTTAATTTAAAAATATTATTAATCATACGTTGTGTTTTATAAAACAATATAGTCAATTTTACCAATTTAAATTTAAAATTAAAATTTAGAAAAAAAATAACTCCTCCAAGACTAATTTGTTTCAAATATTTTAAAACCAAAAAGAATGATAATTTGATAATAGATTTTTAATTAATTTTATAAAAATAACTCAAATAAAAAATATTGTTATTAATCATTTGTGTTTTATAAAATAAAACAAAAATAGTAAATGCCAATAATTTAAATTTAAAATTATAATTGAGAAAAATAACTACTACCAAGCTTAATTAATATTCAAAAATTTTTTGTACTTTTAAATTTTAAAAAAACTAAGAATTGTTGGTAAAAGAAAAATAATCTAATTATTATTTAAACTTTTTTTATTTGTGTTTTTTTAGTTCAACTCCATTATTTATCTATATTTTTATTTAATTATTAATATAACTGAAACATATAAATTTATCAATTATATTAAATTTTTTAAATAAGTAAATCCCTTTTTGAAATGCATAGGCAAGAAATTTTTTTTTTTTAAACTCAAAAAAGTGAACATTTTTAAGAGCTCATGAGTTTTTTATAATTATTATTTATTAAAATCATATCCCACAGTTTTAATACTTTTATAGACAAAAAAAAAATTTAAATTTTTATGTTTTAGTAATATAAGATAAAGAAACAAAAATTCTGTAAATATAAAAGATTTCAATCGTTAATTGAAAAATTAAACTCAATCTTAACATTTAGATCTTAGTTTATGGGAGAAACATTTTTAATAATCATCTTTTTTTTAGTATATATATATAATTATGCCTCATTAATTTGTACTATCAAATTAAGTTAGTAACGCTGATTATGGTAGATAACTATTTTATTTGAATTTATTTATTTATTTATTTTTTATTGTGTTCAAATCAAAGACAATGCCGGCTACCTCCCCAGATAACACCTAGGCTTATATTTGGTGGATCAATTTTTAGTAAAAAAATACTAAAAGTTGTCACTGCTATAGTAATTTTACGTTTGGTAGACTATCAATTTTTATCACTTTTCTCATTTAATATGATATCGGGTCTTACTTTTTTATATTTTTTTACTTTACTACAATAAAAAATCTTACAAAATACTTAAAAGTTATCACTTTTCTGATCTACTACAGTGACAATTTCACCAAACACCTAAAAAATTACTCAAAATTACCAAAAATTATAATTTTTTTACCAAATATATCTAAAATTATCACTAATAACTTTTAACAAAAAAAAATTACCAAAACTTACTTAAAAATTTTGTTCTCTAAAGTATCTTATAATCCTCAACCCAGAGGCATAGGAAACCAGCCGCTTTTTGCTTCTTTTTAAAAAAATAATAAATTAAATTGTTGTTGTATGAGAACTCAGAATTTGTCGCTGCATCGCCTGTGGTCAATAAATAAGTGTGACAAGATGATGACAACCAACGCACTATCAAGTGGACATTTGTGTCTAAGATTGGGTTGCAAAAAAGAAAAGAAAAATCAGCCTTTTTTTTTTTTTTTTTAAGTTGATTATTAGTTAGTTATTAAAAATTTATATTTTTAACGTTTAAGAAAGTAAAAAAATTAATTTTTTAATAAATATTTTAATTTTTTATTAATTAGCCATTTTTACTTTTTAAAATTTTTTAAAAAATAAAATATAAAGAAATAAATTTAATTATTTTAAAAAAAAATAAAAAAAACTAATAATTCATAGTTAGAGTTACCAGCTATCTTTGCCAAATAAAATCTACACCATTTCCCTTTGGGCCACTTTTATATTATGACCGGGGTCGTTTAGTTTATAAAATTTTACCAACTTTACACGTTAAGTTGATACATGTTATTACATTTTGGATATTAAATGGTAAAAGCGATAAAAATTGAAAAAAAATTAATAAAAATTTATTTTGTATTTGATTAAAAAATTTAAAAAAAAATATTAGTAAAAATTTTACTTCTTAATTTTATAAATGCATGTATATTTAATTTTAATTGAAAAGTGTTGTACGCATGAATTATTCACTAGTTTTTTATATAATAGTATATATTAGTGAGTACCAATTGTTATAGCATTCCTCAACTAAAAGTAAATATGCACGCATTTGAAATTGAAATATGTTAGTACATTTTTTCTTTTCAAAAATTTAAAATAAATTTCCTTTTCATTATATTTTTTCCTTCAAAAGAGCTAAAGCACAATTTATAATCATGTGAAGGACTAAAAATTTAATATAAACTTAAAATTTAATATCACTATCACATTTATAATTTGATAAAAAGACCATATAATTATTATCAATATTGAGAAACAAAATTTTGTCTTTCTCAATATAACTCTTTAGATATCATCATTAAATTCAACTTAATGATCTAACAAAATGTGAAGTGACCTAAAGACTAGACAAGAGTTTGAAGGGAATTAAAAATAACAAAATTGTATTTGACTCAAAGATTGTAAAAATAAAAAATAAAATGGCAAATATGGAGAGTGTCACACAAAATTTAGTAATAATTTTTTATTAATTTTATAAAAATAACTTAAATTAAAAATATTATTAATCAACGTTGTGCTTTATAAAAAGAAAATATAGTTAATTTTATCAATTTAAATTTAAAATTAGAATTTAAAAAAAAAAAATTAACCCCTGCCAAGACTAATTTGTTTCAAATATTTGTTAAAAAAAAAATGATGAATGTAGAAAGTGACACATAGAATTTGATACTAAATTTTTAATTGATTTTATAAAAATAATTTAAATAAAAAATATAATTATTAATCATTTGTGTTTTATAAAATAAAACAAATATAGTAAATATGAATAATTTAAATTTAAAAAAATAACTACTACCGAACTTAATTAATATTTGATATTTTTTTGTACTTTTAAATTTTAAAATTTTAAGAGTTGTTATTATAAGAAAAATAATCTAATTATTATTTAAGCTTTTTCTTACTTGCGTTTTTTAGATTAACATTATTTTTATCTATATTTTTAATTTAATTATTAATGTAATTGAAAAATATAAATGTAATGATCATATTAAATTTTCAAGCAAGTGGATCCCATTTTGAAACATATGAACAAGTAAATTTTTTTTTTTTAAATTCAAAAAAGTGAGTCTCTTTTATCCTACCATGAGTTTTTTACATTTATTATTTATCAAAATCATATCTCATAATTCTAATGCTTTTATAGGCATAAGAAAATGTGAAATTGTTGTATTTTAGAGATGTGAGGCAAAAAAATAAAGGTATTGTAAATGTAAAAAATCGTAGCCATTCGTTAAAGAATGAATCTCAATCTCAACATTTGAATCTTAATTTGTGAGAAAGACATTTTCAAAAATTATCTTATTTTATTATATAAATATAACTATGTCTCATTAATTTGTACCATCAAATTAAATTAGTAACGCTCATTATGGTAGATAACTATTTTATTTGAAATTACAAAATTAAAAATAAGAATAAAATTATTTAATTATATATATTGAAAATTTTAATTGTACATGTTTTCAAGTGGTTTAAAGTAAGTGTAGGGATAATGAAATGAGACATAATTGCAGTAAGACTTCAACAAAATAGGGCTTATATCTTCATCAAAATAGGGTTTATATCTTCCATTTAGGCTTAGTTGGGCAAAGGTTAGATTTTTTTTTCTTTTTCTTTTCTTTTTTCTTTCTAAGTTACTTAGTAGCTAGTTACTAATTTTTTTTTTTTTTTTTTGTGTGTTTGGTAAGGAAATAATTTAATTTTTTATTAGTTAATGTTTTAAGTTTTATTAATTTGAAATTCTTACTCTTCATAATTTCGAAATAGTTTAAAATGTAAAAAGAAAAATTTAATCATTTAAGAGAAAATAAAAAATTTGAATATCCAAAAGCTCAATTTTTAACTACTTTTTCCAAGTAAGTCTTTACTTCGTGATTATATCTATATTATTATAAAGTGAATATCGAGATTTGGTAAAATTTATTTTTTTATCAAGTGTCAGTTTTGGTGAAATTCATATTTTTTTAAATTAACAAAAATACCCCTAAAACTAAATACATATACACATGTTACTTTTAAAAAAGAAAAGTAATGATATAAAAGTTAATTTATAACATTTTCAAATTTAAAAATTTAGTTAGTATGTTTAAATTTAAAAAATAAATAAAATATATTTTTTATTTCATAGTTATCTTTAACTTTTGTATATTGGCATAAATAACCTAAAAACTAAATATACATACAGACTTTAAATTAAAAAAGTATGAGTATTTCTTACTTATAGTTAATTCTATCTTTATATATATTTATCAATATATATATATCAAAATATTAAAAAAAATAATTTGACACATATTGCGTGTACGCGACCTCTAATAAGAATTTACAATAAGCATCAATAACATAACACGATACAAAGAAAAATCGGAACTTGTAATTATATACAGACTTTATTTTTGTTAAGGCTATGCTATGCAAACAATTTTTGTAACAAGTGTTTTTTTTTTTTTTTTTTTTTTTTAACTTACCAAAAAAAGTTTTTTTTTTTTTTTTTTTT
>JAVXUM010000011.1:8444583-8459129 GCA_035590655.1 Pouteria glomerata | reverse complement strand
TTAGGAAACAAGATTCTTTGATCATATTCCGGTAATCACTGATAAAGCATTTTGGATACTTAAACTTTCTTTCAAAACTTTATCGTATACAAAGTGAATTCCAAATTAAGTTTCTAAAAGAATAACTTCCGATTCCTATTTCCCTCTTTGGAAAACGTGAAATAAAAATTGTGTTTCAAGGACTTTTAAAGAAATATCTTCCGATTTTTATTTCCCTCCTTAGAAAACGTGAAATTTGAATTGAGTTAATAATCAATGGGTTTAATTTACTAGATTTTCCTACACCTGAAATTTGAATACCAAATCAAGGTATCCTTAAATTATTTGAATTTAGAAAATTTACAAGCTTTTCTATTTTTGCTTAATTAGTTTAATTGCAAAGTATTCTATTGCATGTTTTAGTTATTAGTCACCACATTCCAAACGTAATTTTTATTATATGTGAACTTTAGAATTAGAAAAACTTTGAATTAAATTAGAAACTAAACTCTTAGAATTTCCTGTGGATATGATCCTAGAACTACTAGGTAAAACTACACCGCACGTCCTTATACTTGGGGGTTGAGTTTAGACGCATTATTTAATAGCAGTCAATACCTCGGCGAAAGTTTTCCATGTTTCCTAAAATGAACAATACTCTGTCTTGGCGAAACTCTCAAAAATACATATTCACCGACCTGAAACTCTAACAGTTGCCTTCGTTTATCTGCATCACTCTTATGTCTACTCTGGGTTGTCAAAAGTTTCTGTCGGATCACCTAAATCTTCTCTGATGCTTGTCTCATCAAATCAGGACCAACCGTCACAGATTCTCCAGTTTCAACCTAACATAATAGAGATCTGCAAGATCATCCATATAAAGCTTCAGAGGGAGGCATACCAATACTTCTTGATAGCTGTTGTTATAGAAAAATTCAAGGTTTTCCCAATTTCCTCCCAGTGTCAAAATACAGGATCTCAACATATCTTCCAAAATCTGAATTATCCACTTAGATTGTTCATCTGTCTGCGGATGAAACGCCATGCTAAAACATAGTTGAATCTCCAGTGCCTCTTGAAAACTCTGCCAAAACTATGTTGTGAACACTGGAACTCGGTCAGACATAATTGACAACGGTGTGCCATGTAACCGAATAATCTCCCGAATGTAGAGCTGACATCATTTTTCCATAGAATCCTTATTCCATATAAGTAGAAAATGAGCTAACTTCGTCAATCTGTCCACAATCACCCAAATAGTATTATGCTTCTTCTGAGTTCTCGGCAAACCTGTCCCAAAATCCATGGTCATATGGTCCCACTTTCACTGTGCCACTAGCAATGGCTGTAACAAACTAACTGGCCTCTGGTGCTTGGCCTTTACCTGTTGACAGGTTAGACAATGAGACATAAAATTTGTCACATCCTGCTTCATACTACTTCATCAGTACTGTCGTCCCAAATCTTTATACATTTTGGTTTCTCCAGGATGTAATACAAACCTTGAATGATGAAATTTCTGGAGTACCTCTTCTCTAATTCCATCCACATCAGGCACAAAATCTTATCTTTAAGTTTCAAATGTCCTTTTGCGGATAGACTCTAACTCCCTGCTTTCTGTCCTGAAAACAAATAATACTTCATATTCTGATAAGATTGGTCTCTCTGTTGAGGCTCAATAACCCGTGTCAACAATATTGGCACTACTTGCAAATAATTCACACTGGAGTACATAGTGCCATCTTCATCATCTTTATCCCACCAAAATTCAAACTCACTAACGTCTTTCTGAAGACGCCACTGAGAATGAATTATAACTGCTGCCAAATTCTGTGACTTTTTGCTCAAAGTATCAGCCACTACATTAGCTTTCCTTGGATGATAATGAAAATCAAAATTATAATCTTCTTGGTATTCCACCCAATTTCTCTGTCTCATATTCAAATCACGTTGAGTGAACAAGTACTTCAAACTCTTATGATCTGAATACACATTAAACCTTTCACCATATAAATAATGCCGTCAGGTTTTCAAAGCAAAATCATTGCAACTAACTCCAAATCATGCGTAGGATAATTCCACTTATGCGGCTTTAATTGTCTGGATCCATACACCACTAGTTGATCATTCTGCATTAGAACACATCCCAAACCTTCACGTAAAGCATCACAGTACACCGAATGTCCCTCTCCACGTTCAGGTATAATTAATACCAGAGCTTTTGTCAATATCTATTTCAATTCATTAAAAGCATACTCACAAGTATTATCTTATTCAAACTTTACTCTTTTTCGAGTCAACTGAGTTAATGGGCCTGCCAACTAAGAGAAATCCTAAATAAAGCGGTAGTAGTAACAAGCCCAACTCAAGAAATAAGGATTTCAAAAACAGATCTCGGTCGCGCCCAATTTAACACAGCTGAAACCTTGGATGGATCTACTGCAATCCCTTGACTAGAAACCACATGACCCAAAAACTTCACCTTGGATAATTAAAATTTACACTTACTTACTTTAGCGTACAACTTATGGCCCCGAAATGTCTGCAAAATTGCCCTTAAATGTTGCTCGTGTTTATGTTCGTCACGAGAATAGATTAGAATATTATCAATAAACACCACCATAACCAATCCAGATACGGTCGAAAAATCCTATTCATTAAGTCCATAAATACTACAGGAGCATTCGTCAATCCAAATAGTATAACCACAAACTCAAAAATGACCATACCGGGTATGAAATGCAGAGCCCTTCAACTGATCAAACAAATTATCTATCGTTGGCAAATTATACTTATTCTTTATCAACACTGAGTTCAACAACCAGTAATCCACATACAATCTCAAGGTCTTATCCTTCTTCTTTGCAAAAACTATTGATGCTCTCTACGGCGATATACTGGGTCAAATAAAATCTCAAGAATACATGTCATTTAACTGTACTTTTAACTCATTTAACTCCGCTGGTGCCATACGGTACGGTGTCACAGAAATAGATGAAACCCCTGGTACAAAATCTATACAAAATTCTATCTCTCTTTGTGGAGGTGACTCCAATAATTCTTCAGGAAATACATCTTCATACTCACAAACAACTCTCGATAGAAAGTGTCTGGAGTCCTTCTTATTCAGTCTCAAACTAGTAAGTAAACCAGAAAATTTTCCAACGCACCTTGTATTAGGTAATGAAGAAGACAACATCGCCATTGCCTCACCCCTGAATCTTAACCATAGTGTCGTCAGGTAGAATAGCTATCACCAACTTACGATGACAATCAATCGTCACCCGATAAGTGAATAACCAATCCATCTCTAAAATAATATCAAATTCCTTCATCTTTCAAACCCTTAAATCTATCCACAACTGAACGTTCCCTAACTGTAGAACACAATTCTCACAAATCTAATTCACCAATGAACTACTACCCACTGGAGAATCTACACACATTGGCTATTTAAGCCTCTCTGGAGTTAACCCTAAAGTCTTTACACACGCATGCGAGATGAATGAATGTGATGCACGAATATCAAACAGAATATGCACCCAAGTGCTAAACAAAAGAAATGTATCGCGTATTACCAAAGTATCAGGTACATCCTCCTACAATGCAAGTGCGTAGGCACGTCCCTGAATCCTCTGACCGTCAAAACTGCCCTCTTCTCTAACTTTACCCTATTGACCATTACCACCACCGTGCGATTGTTGAAATTGTTGAATCTTTTGTATTGGTTATTGCATCAGTGGTACAGGAATCTTTGAAAATTGTTGCGTCTAATACGAACTAATTTGTTGAGTATCTTACTTAACACTCCCTTGCGACATCTCCATAAATGGGCAATTTACTTACACATGCCTTAGTTGGTACATTTGAAACATAACCTTTGTCTGAACTGATCTTGGAATCTTCCTCTCTGTGGGAACTGAAATTGCTGTCGTTCACGGCCACCAGACGACCCCAAACCTGAACCCGAACTAGAACTACTCTTATGATATGGAAATTCTTGCTACATCTGAAATCTCCTCTTGAAAGTCCTTGCCTTTTTTTTCTCTTTTCTTTGCTTTATTCTTGACCCAAAACCATACTCCTTAACTTGCCCTTACCCTTGACTAGTCTTGGTCCTGGACCAAAAATCAATGGTATCCCTCTTCACCGTGAGAGCTATCGCTACAACCCTAAAATAAGTGGGAAGCCTCATCCAGATGATCTGCCTCCTGATATTCAGATTCAATCCCCATTCAAACTTGGCATTCTCATTCAGTAAGTACTGTGGGGCAAACCGCGATAATTTTACAAACTTTCGTTCATACTGTTGAACTGTCATACCCCTTTGCTTCAATGCCAGAAATTCTTAAACTTTCATTTCTCTCATCATCGAATGGAAAAACCTGTCAATAAACGCCCCCGTAAATTCCTCCTATGTTAAAGCACGAACATACACCGTTTCCTGACACAATCTCTACCAGTGGACAACACTCCCTTGAAACTAGTGTGCCGCCGCCTTAATTCTTACTTCATCTTATTTTACTTCCAAAGTCTCCATCATTTTAGTAATCTCTTATAACCATCGTTCCGTCTTCATCAGTTCACCTTCCCCATTAAATTTGGGTAAATCATGCTTCTTAAATTGAGTAATAATCCTCATTATAGGTGTATTTCCCGATGTAGGTGCAGCCGCTTGAACTGGAGTAGGTACCATAGCCAGTACACTCAACCCTTGCATTTGGGCCCACTAAGTCGCCATAAACTGCATTATTTGTTTATATATCGACTGTGGGACCTCATTATCTGCCAATGGTACTTCATGGTACCCTCTTTGTCATTCCTCTGTGGGATCTTGACCATTGGTCTGACCCCACTGCATTCCACTCTTTCCGCGTCCACATCCAGATATTCTACAAAAACACTTTCGCCATTAGTTTCAAATTCACCAATGAAATACAAGGAACAATTGTCGCAAAGGAAACGTTTAGGCCAGACTATCCAAGACCTAAACAATCTCAACCTAAAGCTCTGATACCATATTATTATGCCCCTAATCGATGTCTGGGATGGATGACATGGAAATGTGGGAACCAATAAAATATAAAATCCCTTGCTAGGGCCAAGTCGCATAAAAATAACAATAATCAGAGCAACTAACAATCGTCCCTCATTCCCATATTAAATAAATATAATATAACAACATCCTCATAGGATTACAAATATCATAAGCATTGGGACCCACAACTAGGGTCGCATAAATAAGATACCATAATTCCATAAAATATATAAGATGCTCTGGGTTAGTCCAACGGTCAACTCAACTCTAGGTGATCACTTTCCTGCTTCCCTGGATCACTCTCTAGATCACATGCAATGTGGGTGGGATGAACTAACTAGCCCAGTAGGTAGGATAGTGCAAATGTGCACCAGTGTACATATATAACGCATAAATATATCTACAACTAATATAATATAAATATGCATATTTCATGCTGTGTATTGACATGAAATGTAATGGCCATGCATCCTAAACTCTCCATTTACCCCCAACCTTTTCTTGGGATGGGTGACACTGAGCCAAGTACGCAGGGTCACCAACCACACCGTTTTTAGTGTTGACAGCAAACGCATATATCTCATATAAATATACCATGTAGGGAACCGTGTTACACCCCCATAGGTGTAAGACTCAGGGGCACCGTGTTACACCCCCTGACCCTTCTTCTAGAGAACCGTGTCACATCTCTAGTTGGACATCCGCCTATCTCATGTAGGCATCTGCTTATCCCAAGTAGGTATCCGGCTGCAGTCTGAAGAAATCTTAAAATCTATATCTCACATTAATGTCCCAACTCCACATGACTAAGCTCCAGTCATGTTTATATTAATTGGAAATCATCCGGTATTTCAAAATCACATTTTTTAAATTTTATCATAATCAATATATATAACATGTGCATCGGCACGTCACATAAACACGTGGCACTCTCGGCCAATCAACACATATCTATTCCATTTGATGAAACAACCCTAAAATAAAAGCACATGATATGCCCAATCATGCTATGGAAACATCTACATTTAAATCATAATATGCTATACTCAAGCATAAATGAAAACTCACATAATTCTCCAAATATTCATACCATCATGTTCTACAAAATATATAGGAACAAACCTAAGAAAATTGAACTAAAAAGGACCAGCACAAACCAAACGAAGAAAATCGATTTGACCTCCAAACTTCAAGCTTTGATTTCTCCCTCATTAGTTCGAATCACGGAAAATGAATTGTACCACATTGATCACTGTGTCGAGATCTCCCTAGATTAATCAATCTCCTACTCTGAAACTCTCTCGCTCTTCCTCCTCTCTCCCCTCTCCCTTCTCTCTCTTCTTTCTCTGTAGCCGAACAAAAGAGGAAGAAGGGAAAAAGAGAAAAAGGAAAAAGAAGAAAAAAAAGAAAGGGAAAAAAAAAAAGAAAGATTATTGGGCTCTTGGCTCAATTATCCAAACCAATACCACCCCGGGCTCAACCCAGCCCAGGAAAAATTAACATAATTCAATTCAGTTTAAATTTTATTATCAGTCCAAAATAATACAAATTTAACCAAATTTAAAATACTAGGTGTTACAATCTTTTTCTATCTGGATTCATTTCTTTAGACCCTAGGAAAATCACATTTATATAGAGCTTAATAATAGTTCAATCTCAAGTAGGGACTGGAGTAGAACTCGAGATTTTCAAGCTCCTTTAATGATATAAATTCTTATTTGTGAAGTTTTCAATGTTCTTTGACATTAAGAAATATTTCATAAAAGTCTTCTTCTATATAGATCTCAAAATTTCAAATAGAATAAGTTTTCGTGTATAATTTTAAAAATTGTCAAATCTTAGCTTCTAAGGAGCAAGATTCTTGCATGCTTCCAGAGGCCTCCCACGACCTTCCCGATCTAAATTAAAAATTATAAAACAACAAGCGAGGATGATGTGGAACCCCAATGACAAAGGGCATTTTTAGGGACTAGCTCGCTTTCCCATTCTCTTTCCTATTTTTTCTCTTTGATTCTTTTTTGTCGAGGGATCATTTTCTTCAAGCTTCTAGTGAAGCTCTTTGTAGCAGTTGTACTCTTGATATTTTTTCCAATTTTTTTGAGTATTTAGTGAGTTTTATATAATAAATAGGGTTTTTGACTTTTCAAAACTTCTAAAACAATATTGGTTTGTTTATTTTTTTATGATTTTACAATTTTTAGTATTATATACTATGAAACTCTAGTTAATTATTAAAACTATAAAATTGAATTCATTATTTTGAACTAATTTTTCAATTACAATTATAAACCTAATATATATATATATAAATGTTACAATCTTAATTAAAAAAAATCACCTTACAAAATTATTACATATGATTTTCACCATGGATGAAAGTAGGAAGGGTGGCGGTGGTCATGGCTTGACCTTGGGAATATGTAATTTATACTTCAAATTTTTGGGTTAAAAGATTTTTAAAGCATTTACCTCTTTATAAATTTTTAAACCAATGCTTATAAATTGTCAAAAAGTCAACTATAAATTCAATCATTTATTAATTTTATGAAAAAAAAAGTTGATGAATGTCACTATAATTGTTAAATCACACACATATATATAAAACTAAATTTTTCATAGATATCAGTACGTAAACTTATTTTCTTAATACATTATTATTATATATTAACAAGGTTTTGTTAAATGTAGTTTTGTGTACCAAATATTTTGCACTGATAATTATAATCTTTTTTTTAGACTTAAATTTAGATTCCTCAAAATAAAATAAAATAAAATATACTTGATATTGTCCCTAAATTCTGCATATCATAAAAGTTTCTTGCTTCAAAAATATAAGATTTTATTTATTAAAAATACTTTTTCAAAATTTATAATTATAATATTCAAACAAAACAAGAATTTTTAATATTAAAATTTTATAGTGACACACCTTATGTGTCATAATATCTTGTCCTATACATGTAGCTTCAAAAATATAGGATTTTCTTTTTAAAATACTTTTTCATAATTTAAAATTATAATAGTAAAAAATAATAAGAATTTTTAATATTAAATTTTTTATTAGTTACACACTATGTATGCCATAATTTCTTACGCCATACATGCTGATTGCCTGATTTGGTGATTTCAATATCTAAAACATACTTCCTTTGATTAATAAAAGTGCCCATGGTGGACTTAACAACCTCAATGCTGAGGAAAATTTTGAGTTGTCCAAGATCTTTTAGTTTGAATTGATCGGCAAGAAATCCTTTGAGCTTGGCGACTTCATTTAAGCTATCACTAGTTATAAGTAAGTCATCAAGATCTATTACAACAACAGTTAATGTGGAACTACTTGTGTAAGTAAAAAGGAAATTATCAGCTTATGAGTGATTAAAACTTGCAAACACTAACACATTAAACAATCTTAATTACCAATTACGCGAAGCCTTTTTAAGGCCATAAAGAGATTTTTGAAGGCACAAACGTGTATCTCCGTTTGCTGACCATATTCAAGGGTAAGAGACAAGTAAACATCTTTTTGTAAATTATCGTGTAAAGAAGCGTTGTTGATTTCCAATTGATATAGATGCCAACAGCATGCTACTACAATAGTAAGCACACAACGGACGGTGACAAGTTTTGCAACTGGTGCAAACACATCATGATAATCAAGGTCTTGAACTTGAGTGTGACTTTTGCTAGCAAATGAGTTTTGTAGTGTTTAACAGACCCATCTGCAATTAACTTAGTTTTGAAAACCCATTTGTAACCAACTTTTTTTTTTTCTTTTTGGGGATGGAAGAGGAGAAAAGAACCATTTTTTTATAAAGCTCAAGGGCTTAGAGTTCGGCTATGATAACATATCGCTAGTGGGTGTATTTGATGGCTTGGGTGTAAGTGGTTGGATCCCAATGTTAGGTTAAAGAATGTAGAAAAGAGAAATGAGAAATGGAAAAGTAAAAATAACAAACAAATTATCGAGAGGATGAGCTGCATTAGAAGTTTATGACGAAGCAATTGTTGTAACATCGAGTTGGGGAATAGTAAGACAAATATAATCTCACAAACACTTTGGCAGATTAATTGTGTGATAGGGTCAGCTGGTGTTATCAGTGGGTTGATGTTGAAAATGGCAAATTAAGGTAATTTGCGGCGCACCTAGTGCATTATTTTCTAGGTTGGAGTTGAGTAGAATGACTAGGTTAGGGTTTTGAGCAGATTGGTGAAATAGAGCAGCTTATGTTGAAGCTGGTGCTAGAGAATGAAGAGGGAGAGAAGTGAGAATTAAAGGCTAGGCGGTTGTGGTTTTATGGTGACGGGGGTCAATGTCTATAGGTATTGGAAATTTTGGGGGTGATAAGGATAAATTTATTGGAAAAAAGTGACATCTCTTGAGACAAAAAAAAACTTTTGATATCTAGATTATATAATCAATAGCCATGATATTGTGGTGGGTAATTGAAAAAATATGAGAGACGCCACATGGCTAAATGTTGTTGTGTCGAACACGGTAAGTTTGGACATAGCAAGACCCAAAATGTTCATTGATTTATAATCCAGAGATTTTTTGAAAACTTTTCATACGGGGATACAGACCCAATGATTTTGGATGGCATTCGGTTTATTAGAAAAAACGCCGTCAAAATACAATCTCCTCCAAAAACAATGGGGAGTTGATCTTGAAAATGAAGGCATCAGGCCATATTAAGAATGTGACAATGTTTTCGTATATGCAATGCTATTTTGTTGGTGAGTGTCAACATAAGTAAGTTTGTGAAACACCCTTTGATCAAGAAAAAATTACTTGGCAAGACTTGATAAAAATTTTTGGGCATTATTAGACCTAAAAACTTGATAGTGGTTTTAAATTGATTTGAACCATTTAAAAAAAAATAGGTTTTTGAAAAGAGTCAGATTTGTGAACAAGAAAATAAAACTAAGTGTGACGAGTGCAATCATCTACAATAATAAGAAAATAACGAGCCTCACTCGTGGAAGAAGTGTGGTAGCCACCCCATATATCACAAAAAATATACTAAAAAAGAATGACACTTTTATTATTATTCAATTGAAAAGGTAAATGAACATGTTTTTCATGTCAACAAGCATCACATAGGAGATCACTTTTATTTGTGACAGAAATAAATTGGCATAAACAAGAAAGGGAGTGTGTCATAATCTATGACGCCAAAGAGATATGGGTCCTCAGTTTGTGAAAAGACAAAAGCCTTAGGTTAAGTGGTGGTAGATAGTATAACCCATTGAGTGCCTCATCCGCTCTATTCATATTCTTCAAGGCAAGTTCCTACAAAAACAAAAAGAAATAAAAAATGAACAATAAAATTGATAGTTTTTGTATAGACAAAAGATTCTAACAAAAAAAGGAATATATGGTGCACTGTGCAAAGTAATAGTCAGGGTGAGGGTAATGTCTCCCACAAAATGTACTGCGTGAAAATTTCCAGTGATAGAGCACACAGAAAGGATGAAATTTGTCTTGTGGAAAGAATTGGATATAGATAAGTCGGATGTTATATGATCTAACATCCTACTATCTAGTATCCACTCATATTTGGTTACAGATGAGTTTTCATCAGCCATTAAAGAAGTAGATGGATGTCAAGGAGACCAGTGGCTTGTTCAGTTTCAATAGAAAGAAAATAGTCTCCTTTATGAGCCATGTGGGTTGTTTTGATGGGCAGAGGCTGTTAGTTGCTTTCAAAGCACAACCCAACCACCATTCTGGATAATCGATCGGTTTGAAACAACTGCTTTTAAGGTGACCTACTTTTCTGTAATGCGAACAAGTGATATTTAGATCCTTTGAAGAATACTGTAACTGAGTTGAAGCAGAGGGTTGCTATGGTGGATGGGAGAGGAGAGGTTTGTATCCATAGCACTAGCATTAATAGTAACTAAGAGGCTTTGCAAGGCACGGTGCAATTCTTTTTGAATCGAAAGAGAGTGAACTTTGGCAATGGAAGGCAATGGATCGATGACTAAAATTTGGCTCCAAAGAGAATGATACGAATCATTCAATCCCATTAAGAATTGAGACACTCGTTCACGAGTAATATGGGAGGTGAGACCTTTGATGGTCCCATAAAAACATTCAGGTAGGGGGTTGACAGAATTAAGTTTATTTCACAAACCTTTTATAAGATTGTAAAATTATGAGATGGTTACGTCATTTTAGTGAAGGGTAGTAATTTTACGTTTAATGCGAAATAGGTTTGGGTTATTATTTTACTTGAAACGGGTTTTGATTTCAGTCCAAAGCTCATATGGAGTTCATCACAACAAAAAACTTGGGGTCAAGGTCGAATCAATGTTATGAAGGAGCCATAAAAGGACTATATTGGCACACCACTTCCATAGTGGTGCTATATTGGTATCATCAAGAATGGAAAAGGATCCATCAACAAACCCAAATTTATTTTTGACACTTAAGGCCATAGTGACTAACATTTGCCAATAAGAAAAATTATTCCCAATCAGAGGTGGTTCAACAAGGGCTATTGGGGGATGATCTACAGAGTGTAAAAAGTATAAGAAAGAAACATCCAAAATCAGATTTTATATTTTTGTCTGTTGGTCATCTATTTGATTTGCCATAACAATATTGGCTAGAGTTGCCATAGTAATGGTTTAAGTTTTGTTTTGGGTTTAGGAAAGAATTTTGAAATAGTATAGTCGAGTATGCATCGACTGAGATTGCTCTAATACCTTGATAAAATTAGAAATCAAATATGGTTTACATTTTCCATTGATGAATCATTTATACAAGCATGCATACATACATACATCATACATATATATATATATATATAGCCAAAGGCAACAGTAAAGGTAAAAATATATTTAAGGAACGGTTGTCTGTAAATAAGAAAAGTAATAATTGTAAATACAAATTTCTTAAACTAAGATAAGAAAGTTGTGTTAAGCAAATTTTTGAAAATATGTTTAATAATATGCATAGTACATATAAGTTGGAAGTCTATAGACTAGTAGGAGTTATTTACTCGTGGTCTAGGAAGCTATTAGCTTACAAAGTTGAGATAGATGCCATTATAACATACATATTCAATCTTGAGGCTTGGACCCAAGTAGTAGATGTCGATGGTACAATGATTCAAATTTTATCTAATTATTTTGTTTATTTTGTTATTCAGCCTTATATTTTTGGTTGTTAATAGCTTGTAGCCAGATTGCTCTGTGTATAGGCATATGAAGGAATTTTCTGAACTATGTAAGTTTTGTTTTATTTCAACAACAATTTTTGGATTTAATGTTTATATTTTCACTAACTTATGATTGATTTACTTTCATTCAATGTTATTTTTAATTAAATTTGGCGATTAATAGTGATCGAGATTTAGTTTCTTGATATATCTAATACTTTTGAGCCATTTCAAAATAATATACTTGATTTGTCATTCCTAAAATCTTACTTTTCAACTATTGTTCTTCAAATAATAAATCTTCCAAATTGAGTACAATGGTTTTGCATTTGAATTTGAGTTATAATTTAATAAATAAAATAATACGAACCTATGGATAAAAAGCATTTCCTAATTTATAAAATAGTTCTTGTTATATTGATTTAAACCCAATTTTTTCATGCAATTTGTTCTTCTAAAAAAATCTAAACTTTATTCTTTTATTTCAAAATATTTTTTAAAACCATTTAATCTTATTTTGAATTATAAAATTCATGAAACGATATGTACTCATACTTGTTTGAATTATGGATTTGGTTGATCTTCAAGAATTTAAAGATTAGGTGATTGTTAATTATTTATGATTTGTTAATTTTTTTTATCTTCCCCCTTATTAATATATATAAAAAAGGGAGCGACATATGTTGGTTGATTGATGCTACATAGATATTATGTTCTTAACTTTGATGGATAGATGGAATCGTTTGCTATATTTTTCAAATTATTGATACTACTTTTTTGGTTGAATGATTTTTATTTTTTTATATTTTTATTATATATGATGACCTGATTTGTTTGGTTAAAGTGTGCAAAGATTTTTGGGTTATTTCATTATGCAAAGATTTTGAGACAAATTTTTTTTGGTTTTATAGATTATAAGTTTTATTTGGATTTTTTTAAGGGCGTAATCTTTAATTTGTTTGTCATTGACATGGAATGGGGTGATTGTTAAGTTATATTTCTTTAGATGAACAATTCAATATCAAAATAGAATTTTTATTCATATAGACTTACACATAAGCTAAAATGGAAAAATTTAAATTTAAAATGGATTGTTTTGGAGCCTCATAATAGTTAAAAGGATTTTTATGGGATACACTTAGGAAACATGTTAGAAGATGTTGCAATCTCTATTAAATACAAATAAGAACTCGATGAAAAGAACTAACAGCTTCATGAGAAGTTTGCAGGATTACTACGGGATTTTCACCTTGTGAGTATTGACTTTACAGCTTTTAATATTGCATTTAGAAATCTTATTTATGTAATTCGTACTATATATATTTTTAGGTGTATTTAAGATTTTGAAAAAAGAAAAACATATTTAGAGAGCCGTTGAAATCAAGAGATCTAAGTTTTCTCTCACCCTTAGCCAACAATTATTCATACTCTTTATGGATTGATGATTTGAAGGATTTTCTGGTTGTCATGAATTTGGTTAATTTTTAAAGATTTGAATGTTGTATCTTTGATTAGACTTGAAATAATAAGTATTTGAACAAAAAATCAATAGTATAAGTTTATGAATTTAAAACTATCGTGGAGTTGATTGTTTATAAGTAAGATTGTGTTTATAGTGAAAGACTTAAAATTTTTTATGAATTTTGATTTTTCTTGCTAAAATCTTATCACTTTATTTTTTCTTTATTATTAGTTTGTGAATCATTGTGTAGGGTTTAAAATATCTAGGATACGAATTCTTATTAATTAAAGAAAAATTTTATCAGAATAACATAACACTATGAATTTATGACTTTGAAAATTTTAACTCGCTAAAACCACATCATTCTACTAAAATTTTAAGGTAAAATTACAATTTTTCATTGCAACATTACTAGCAGCTTCTCTATTCTAATTTGTATCCTTAAATATAAGGATTATCAGTAAAAAAACACCATCTAGTTGTGCCTTTATTTCTTTATCCCTTTTCTATTTCATTTTCAGCAACATATTTGATTTTCAATATCCAGAGAATGAGAAAACTGATATCTATATATAAAAAGTTAATTTCTTAAGTGGCCCTCATTGCCACATCAACAAGTAAGTGGGATTACATTGAATTTCAAAACTTGAATTTTGAATTTAGAAAAAAATAATTTTGCATTTTGAGTTTCACAAAAAAAAAAAAAAAACTTACCGTTGCATTTTTTGATAATAATTATAATATTTTAGAACGTTAAAAATTTGTTACATTAACGAGTAATAAGAAATAAGTGCTGAGAATCTGTTGGGTGTAGAAGTTTGTATAGTGACCAATGTTTTAAAAATCGAACCGTTTCTCAAACTGGAAAAGGGATCGAATCACGGGTTAGTGGTTCAACCGT
>JAVXUM010000011.1:8418116-8435131 GCA_035590655.1 Pouteria glomerata | reverse complement strand
ATATTATAATTAAATTATTATATTATATTGTATTATATTATATATTATGCATTATATTTTATTATGTTATAAACTATTATTATAATAATATATTATATTGTTATATATATATAATATAATATAATATAAATATATAATATAATAAATTAATATAATTAGTATAATATAATTAAATATTTTTTAAAAATAAAGAAATAATAATTATAAATAAATTTATATTTCTAAATACTGTTTTAATTTTTATTTAAAAAAAATAATAACAAAAAAATATAAAATAAAAAATAATAAAAAATAACAATAAAAAAACGACAATATCGTCACATCAGCCTAAAAGTCCCAAAACCCAATTTTCAAAGAGGAAGAGATAAAGGCTTGAGAGTAACGAGGACAATCCTAGACAAATTGACTAAAGACTTCAGATCAATCTCAAGAAAGACAACAAATATACGAGACAATAAGACGGGCAAATCAGACACGATAAGCTAGATCATAATATAAATATAGGACACCCAAGATTTCTACGCAGCATATATGATATATATATAGCCAACTTGGCCAAGCTACCGACATTATCAGATAAAAGTAAGAGGGTGTTTAATATGATAAAAAGTGAGATAAATTATGAGTTTATAATATGTATAATGATATAAATTTTAAAAATTTTTAAAATTTTTTAAAATTTTTTTTTTTACCCAAACACCCCCAACGGACAAATAAAGAAATTCCAAGCGATTCTTTTACGCCGAAAAAAGTTTTACCCCTTACCCTTTGCCATCTTCCAATAGATATTTGCCTAGTTTTCTACCATATGAACGATATTTTCTTCTACATATCCAGACATAGAAACAAGCATACCAGAGGGGAAAGATGGCCGCCAAACAGGACATAGAGCGAGATGGAAACAGCTTGCAAGGAGAGATAAGGGAGCCCCTTACACAGGATGAGACAAGGGATTCACTTCTACAAAGAGGGAAGACTTCAGCTGATGAAGAAGATGGCTATGCTGACGAGGATCGGGCCCAGCAAAGCAGCAACGGGCATCAATGGATGGTTTACCTCAGCACCTTTGTGGCAGTTTGTGGTTCTTATGAATTTGGAAATTGTGTAAGTACCCAGCATTTAGTCGACCTTCACTTCACGCTTCCTTATAAACCAAACAGCATGTTTGGAAACTAAATATTTTAGACAAGCAGATTACTAGGGTAAAAATTCTGAGCTGTCATACTTTGTTGGTTTTCAGGCAGGTTATTCATCACCTACTCAATCTGCCATCACAGATGATCTCAATCTATCGCTATCAGAGGTTTGTTAAAGATACATCTTTCTTCTGAAGCAGCCATCCACGTGTTTTGATTTGTATTTTAAACTACCACAGAAATTTATTAAGTTCTTTCATAACCTACCATAAAGAATATGTGGACGAAGAAAAAAAACAAATTGGGCATAATATGAGAAAGAAACAAAATACAACTGCAATTAACAAAATCAGAAATCCAGATCAGAAGTCCATTTCTACAGACACAACTAATTTCAGTTCTTTCAGAACACTAAAATGCATGGCAAAGTGTACCAAAACTCAACTTCAAACTTCGTCTTTTGAACTCTCCTGATGACTTTGTTTGCAGTTCTCGTTGTTTGGCTCTCTACTGACTTTTGGTGCAATGGTTGGGGCAATTACAAGTGGGCCAATTGCTGATTTAATTGGGCGCAAAGGGGTAAGCCAGAGGACATCAACGAGTAGACTCTCTTAGAGTTGCTGTTTCATTTGAAAACACACACAAGTAGTAATATGCAAAATTTGTAATCTAAGCAGGCAATGAGAATGTCAAGCGTTGTCTGTGTTGCCGGTTGGCTAGCCATTTACTTTGCTGAGGTTTGTATCATCTTAAATTAATTTTTTCTCTCTACTCCTAAATCCAAGTGTTTTACTGAACTGAATAATCTGATATCTCTGTTTTCATTACCACGAAAAGGGAGTTATACCTCTGGACATTGGAAGACTAGCAACAGGATATGGAATGGGAGTTTTTTCCTATGTGGTATTTTTCTTTTCTTTCCTACTAATTCACTGCATTTTGTTTGATTCATATATGAATGTCGCATACAGTTTACAAGCTTGACAGTAATGTTATGGATAATTAAGGTACCCGTGTTTATAGCTGAAATAGCACCCAAGAATCTGCGAGGAGCATTGACGACCCTTAATCAGGTAAAATCACACAAAGAACAGATGCAAGAAACACCTGATTTATCGACTTCATCAATTGACTTTATTTAAATTCAATATAGAAAAAGATAAAGGATATTATACGTATGAGCAGATTGGTATTCTCATGAAAACTAGAGCAAGGACATGAAAGTTCACAGCTTAATAAGAGAAGAAATAAATGAAATCATATCTGATTTATTCCTTCCTTCCTTACAGCTCATGATTGTTTGTGGTGTCTCCGTTTCCTACATAATTGGGACAGTGCTCTCATGGAGGGCTTTAGCATTAACAGGTGAATTTATTACACATGACAAAATATACATTCAATTGCGATTGGAACTTTGAGATGATGAAGAAAAAAATAAATAAACAAATTAAAACTAGAGGACATTAGAGCGTGTAAATAGTAAGGGCCTGACAAGTGAAGTGCTTGCAGGATTAATTCCAATTGCCATTCTTATTCTGGGTCTTTTTTCAATTCCAGAATCTCCCAGATGGTTGGTAAGAAATGAAAATAAAATATTAAATTCCTCAAGTATTATCATAGTACTTTTTCTTTGGTTGACTATATTATCATTGTACTGTTAGGATGAAAAGCATTTCATTGTAATGGCCATAACATGAATGCAGGCAAAGATTGGACGCCAAAAAGATTTTGAAGCATCGTTACAGAAACTGCGGGGCAAGAATACTGATATATCTGAGGAGGCAGCTGAAATCCGAGTCTATTTCTGAACTCTAAATTCCAGTTTACACAGATAATGTTACCAAGAGTTTGCAAAATAACAAGCAGGATTATGTCATTGCTTGACAGGATTATATAGAAACTCTTGAACAGCTTCCAAAAGCTAAACTGCTGGATTTGTTTCAAAGAAGATACAGGCGCTCGGTCATTGTAATATACTTCTCTTTTGCTAGTCCATTAGAAATTGTCTTTATTCACAATTTCACAGCCTAGCTGACCCCTTGAAAGGAAGGTTCATCCTGTATAGGTTTAATAGTTGGCTCTAATGATTTTTCTTGCTTCTAGATAACTTTTATTACTGTCTTCTTTTACCAGATTGGAGTTGGGCTGATGGTCTGTCAACAACTGGGAGGAATCAATGGAATCTGTTTTTATGTCGCTAGTATTTTTGAGTCAGCAGGTGTATAAGTGGACTTAATTCATGACTATTCTCATGAAAAACACATAAAAAAGGGATACAGGGGCATGGTATAAGCCCGCATGACAAGAAGGGAGGAAAAAGTCTCTGTAACTTTTACCATACTTCTATTTTCCATCTTCTAGAGAGCAGATCGGACTGCTCAACTTCGAAAATTAAATTTATGTTAATTTAACTTGATTTTCAAGAACTTTAACAACTGCATATGTAATCTCCCAGGATTTAATTCCAACCTTGGAACTATACTGTACGCGTGTATTCAGGTTATCAACTTTCACTCCTTCAGTTCCCTGGAGATCAATATTTTTCCTCCTATGATGAATTGGTTTGAGAGGATATATTTTGCAGGCACCTATTACTGCACTAGGTGCAACCTTGGTAGACAAAGCTGGAAGAAAACCTCTCTTACTGGTAAACCTATTATAAAGCACCATTAGCTTCGAAAATATGCCATTGCCATTCCTCCCTAAGGTCAGAAATTTTCGTTCCAGGTTTCTGGAACAGGATTGGTCATAGGCTGTGTCCTAGCAGCAATTGCATTCTATCTAAAGGTAATTACCAAATGACTAATTATAAGAGTTTCCCTCATTGGGTATTTTTTTTTTTTTTTTTCCAGTTTGATGAGGATAGATTATTGTATGACACAGGCACATGAAATAGCAGTTGACGCTTCTCCCGTACTTGCTGTGACTGGCATACTGGTAATACAATCAACTCTATAAAACTATAGTTTTTCACTACCGTCATTTTCTTCTACAGAAACATTTCAGCTCTTTCACTTTGTAATCTGTAATAATTGTTTTCCTTGCTCAGGTATACGTAGGATCATTTTCAATCGGAATGGGAGCAGTCCCTTGGGTTGTAATGTCTGAGGTATGTAAGGATGCAGAGTCATCTCCCCAGCTATGATTTGATGATTTCACCTTGCTAAAATTTTCCTTCTACTGTAGATATTCCCTATAAATGTTAAAGGAGTAGGTGGAAGTCTAGCAACGCTGGTGAATTGGTCCATTGCATGGTTAGAATCCTACACTTTCAACTATCTCATGTCCTGGAGCTCTTATGGTAAGGAAATGCAACAATTACCATTTTTAATCCAACGTTGATCCTTTTGATGAAGTAGGAAAACAATATTTTTTACATTGATTCTCTGAAGTGGAGAACCAAATCAAGACAAAAAGATAATTGAACATGAAGTTAGACTGTTATAATCAAAACTGGCACTTCAAGCAGAAACCACAAAACCCCGTAGCATTTTTTAGCACATAATGATCTTTTTTTTTTTAATTGTATATATATATATATTAATGTGTATACGTGCATGCATGTGTTTGAAGGACTTGTGGTCCAACTATGTGCTTTCTACTCTCTTAAGAATCATTCAGGCACAAGTTAAGGTTATTTTGATTAATTATATTACAGTTGTAGACTTACACTTGATGATGTGGATATGATCAGGTACCTTCATTCTCTTCGGTGTAGTTAATTTATTAGCTATCTTGTTCGTGATTTTCGTGGTTCCTGAAACGAAAGGGAGAACTTTGGAGCAAATACAAGCAGCCATCAATGCTTAAGAAGGAAGAGTCATTATTTTTGAAGAAGTTTCAATTCGAATATTTCACAAACCCCATTTAAATTCTTCAGAGACAAAATGGTTCAAAACCACAAAAGCTTCGTATGGTTGTTCTACAAGATTGATTCATGCCATTATTGATATAAGACCTTTGGATATTTTAGTCTTGCCTGTCTATGAACTGTCAAGGTTATCTTAGGGTCTATTTGGCAAAATTGTCGTTTTTTTTATTTATATTTATTTGTTTATGTTTTTTGCTTTTCGTTGTTTTTTTTTTTTTTAAATGAAAGTTGAAACTAGATTTGAAAATGTAATTTTATTCACAATTATTAATATTTTATTTTAATAAAATATTTAATTTTATTTTTTTTTAAATTAATTGAATTTAATAAAATATATATCAGAAATCAATTAATTTAATTTAATTTAACTTAACTAAATTATTTATTAAAAATAATTTAATTTAGTAAATATAAAATATATTAAATTAATAAATCCAATTAAATAAAATATGATTATTATCTTATTTAATTCAATGATTATAAAATATGTTAATTATAATTTAATTATGATATTTATTAAAAATAATTTTAGTAACCCTCAAATTAAATTAAATTAAATTTTTATTATTTATATTTAATAAAATATATTTCATATTAACTAAATTAATTAATTTAATTATATTATTTATTAAAAATAATTTTAATTTAATAAAATATTTAAATAAAATAATTTATTTTAATATAATGCAACAAAAATGGACAAAGTATTAAAATTGAAAAAAGTGTTTGTAACAAAAAAAAAAAAAATAGTGAAAATATTTTTTTTTTGTTTATATTTATCTATTTAAGTTTTCATTTTTTGGAAAAAAAAATATAAATAAATTTAATAAACATATTTTTGTTGTCAATTTACAAAATTTTGAAAACATAAACAAAAAAATCAGAAAACATAAATGTTATCAAACGGGAGCTTAATATTTGATGACCTTCCTCCTCCTCCTCTTTTTTTTTTTTTTTTTTTTTTTTTTTTTTTTTTTTTTTTTTTCTCGACCCTTGAAGTATTCCCACCTTCCGTAAGATTAATCCCTTGAAGCTCCTCACCCACCCTACAAGAAACAAGAGTCAACCTAAAGTCAAGGGAATTTAGATTGGTGACCTATACTTTGATCGGTAGAAATCTTATTGCTTAATTACCCCCGTCTAAGGATATTATATTATTTTAAATAACTTTCTAATTAGGCTTCTCTAAGGGAAAATGTTTAACACTGTTTATATTTTCTCAAATCCTTGCATCTATTTGTACATGATCACGATGTCGTTTCAGTTATCTCTAAGAATCAAGTCACCACAAACAAATAAGGCTTAGTTTGGTACAAGGGAATGGAATCTGGGAATGACCATTCCATCCCATATCCTTGTACCAAACTAGGCCTAAGAGAGTTGAACTTCACATAGGTTCAGTGAGGGGTTTTACCATTTCAGATGCATGGTATTTTACCTATCTACAAACAGTCACTATTTTTCAACCATCGCTTTGCAATTCCACACACAGATACACCCTAACACCACACTAACACTAGTTTTCATGCAAAGATATTATTCACTTTCTGACATTTTAAAGTCTAAACCAAATTTAGTCAAAAACAAACCTACATCTAATAACAAATTCTGCTTAAACGGGCACCTCATGATTTTCACCAAGCAATATGATGGATGGCCAGACAGGACTTCCAAAACAATCACATTTCAGGCATGTGGGTGTCAATAATGCAGTCAAATAAATAAATTAAGATCATCTTAACATTTTCTTACCCAATTAAATTGTCAAAGATAACATAAAGAACAACAAAAAGGAATAATATATAGTTCCCCCAAATGTGTTTCATTTCATTAAGTAGAACAGCTGAAAGTCTCATCTAAAACATTTGAGTTTGCTCAAAATGGAAGCATCTCAATATTTATCTTCAAAGACCAGAATTTATTCATGGTGCTTACAGGATATACATTGAAGTATGGCAGCATAAAAACGGAAGGCATTATTTTAAAAGATCCTAATCTTCATTTGAGACTCGGCAGAGGTCTTCCTTTATCACTTGTTCCGAACATTTTCACCAGAAGAAACCCAAACAGCGGTTATCTCGGTTCTTAACCACCGAAAGAATCAAAGCACACAGTCACAACAGCAGAGACTTCCATCAAATCAACAATTTTGTGATTTCTTATAATTTTGGGTGGTTTATATTGGCTTGCTGGTGCTCCATTTTCAATAGCCACTAGCATAATTTTATTAAAGCTACCAGGTTGTACAATGTATATCAACATTGGACCGACTTCACCTCTTGTCCTCATTAGCTTATACATAGCTCCAAAGCCATCTTCAAGAGAAGAACAACACCTTTTAAGAACCACTACTGACTCCTGCAAGTTATCCTGCTGCAGAAGCATAGATCCATCTTTTACTTCTACAAAAACCTTTAGCTGCCTTGGATTCAACTCCAAGTCCATGAAACCAGCAAACTCTGTCATTTCAGTCATTGCTTCATTTCTTAGCACTTGTTGGAAACTTTTCATTGCAGATATCAAGTCCCCTTCGGTTAAGATCTCGCCAGGAGTTTTAGGAGCTCTTGTTACAAACTCAACTTGTGGGGAAGAATTATAGAAACCAACAACTTTTACAATATCACCCAAACGGTATCGGTACAGTCCTCTAAAAGTAGTCACAACCACCTCATACATCTTCCCTACCTCAACATTGGAAAGATCCATTGTTTCTTCACGACTAACACTCATCTTGATCATATCAAATGGAGTAAACTCAAAATAGGCTGCAGTTGGTAGCAAAGTATATCGGGTTAGTTCTGGAGGTTGCAAAATATCTAAATTAATACCCACACAACATTCGGAAGCAAAGTAGTCTCCGCCCAACACCGGTATCTCTCCTGCATAGTATTTGATTTTTGAATAATATTGCTCCATACTTCCCGTAGTTACACACTTAATGTAACGAGCGTTTGGCCATAATTTACTAAAAATGCCTCCCCAGTTTTTTGCTTCACAAATTGATCTAAACTTCTTTGCAAGTTCCGGTTGAGGCCCACCAAGAACAAGGGTAACAGAATCTTTCACCAGAACATCAGAAATTGCCAAACTTGGATACCCATTTTCAAGATCCTGACATAACTGCTCCCACTTTGACTCCAGAAGGAAAATTGCAGACACCAAACCAACAGCATAGGGCGCTCCAATCCCATCAACTAAAGTAGAGTGCCTTAAACCACAAAGAAGGTGGCAATACATTTGCTGATGAATGTCCGAACCTAAAATGACTTCTTTGGGACTGACAAACATGGAGAGAAAGTGGGATGGGCTAGACTTATTGCTATGGAGAGGGAACGCCGAGGCTGCCATAGCTTTATGTCCACCTTTTGTGTTTGTTACATTGCCAGCATAAATAAACCATAGGAACTTATTGACTGAGGATCTCAAAGGAAACAACCTATGTAAAATAAGAAACCAATTTTATAAAAAGGCAGATTCAAAGATCAAATTTAATATTAATAACCATAAACATGAAAGAATATGGAAGACATAAATGAGCTACCTTCGAAGAATTGCTGCACTGCCCTGCTGGGCTAAATGTGAAATGGCTTTCCCCAGCACTGAATCAAAGTAAGGGATCAGTTTTGGCTTCATGGAACTTGTCCCAGAACTGCCAAATAGCTTAAAAGTAAACACCCGTGTCAAAGATTCCAAGGCCAAGTAATTTACGGATTTGGTCTTCCTAAGTAATAATTAGAGAATTTCATAAGAAATGGATTGCAAGAATCCCTTGTAATTTGATGCAGAGATTGAAAACATTAAATTCCCCATCATATCAGTTGTCATTACTCTATTATTCTATAATATGTTAGTTTCAGTTTTGATAACTATAGATTTCAAAGGCGATGCAATTGAGATTATATTGTATTAAAATTAAAATATAAGAAAGAGAGTTAATTTGTATAAGAATATGAGGAAAACTTCTAACAATACTACTACCGTAGTAAAATCACAACTTCCTAAGATAGTGGCAGTCACTATTATGGGAGATTTCAAATAACTAGTTGTGGTGATTTCAAATCCATCATAATGTATGATGTTAAACCAATCAAATTCACTATAAAATCCATATCTAAACTAACAAAATTATATTTGAGCAATTACCCTTAAATAATAGGATTGAATCCCTGAATTTCACAAACATAAATACAACCAACAGCCTTATATTATTCCACCTCTAAAAAGAGGTAATCATTGCAACATTGATGTGAGAAAGTAAAATTCAAGATTTAACTCTTTCAGATTTTCCACCGTAAATATACACCGTAGGCTCATCGCCGTCCGACGCTATGCTCAGTTTTCTTGTCTTCTCTCCATTTTCTTCTTCCAGTCTAAATTTTAACAGCTCGAGATATGAGTGAAATAATTCGCTCATCTCGCAAAGAAGTGGCCAGAACTCAAAAAGGAAAATTTGCCCCTCTATTTTTCCCTGAATTTGTTTGTTTGCTGAGAAACAGTAGAACAACCAAACGGAAAACCCCCCAGTCAATCATTTCTAAAATCATATCTAAGACCACAGTTAGGATAAGATATAATGTGTATTCTGTCACTCACTATTCACTAAGCAAAGAAATACTCATAAGATCGGTAACTTTCTTTTACTTATAAAAAAATGGTAACTTTCTCTTTCGTTTCGTTTCTTTTCCTCAATTTTCTCGGCAACCAAAGACGGGATTAGCAATAACTCGAAGAACTGAATTTTTTGAACTTGAATGTTTACTCATAATTAGAAAATTCTCTTTCAAAATCAACAACAACGTCAGACAAGAAAGGTTGGGTGATCAGGTGGCGAAGAGTAGCACCTGTTGAAGAAACAGACCAAAGGGTCAACGGAGAGGAAAGGCCGGTCATCGTCAAGGACGCCATCGGCCAACTTACGGATGAAATCGGCATAGTCATCGTAGGAAGAAAGGGGCACGGTGCGCCGGAAAGTCTCGGCGTCGACGGGGACAAGACAGCCTCGAAGGTAAGACTCGAGATAACGAACGCCGCCGTTGCGGTCGAGGATGGCACGGAGGGTCTCGAGCTGGTGGCTCGCCGCGTCTTTGGTGGTCTCCTCCAGCATCGTGATGATGTCGTCGTCTGTCATCATCTTGCAAGATTTGCAGGGACCAATACGGAACGACGTTGGAGCTGGTACGCCGGCTGCCCTGTTCCGTTCTGGATAGTGGATAACAAGGAGGAAAAATAAAATAAAAAAGTGTTTTTTTATTGGATTCGGGGGGATGTCCTCGTTGCTGATTTTCCAATAAAGAAAAGAGCCAAGTGAGAGTAGCAGTCAAAATAGCTCGGGTATCACCCACTTGTTTACTTAATTAATTAATTAATTATTAGTATTGTTAATATACTCATTTATTTATTTACTACAAATTTTGGTGCTTAAAAATACATAAATTTAATTTAATTTACAAATAATTCAAATATAAATTTATTATTTTACAAATTTATTTGAAAAACTGTAAAAATTGTTACTAGAAAATCAATTAAAATTAAAAATTAAAATTTGCTTTAGAGAAACGATTGTAATAGATAATTAAATTAGAAGAAACTGTTATAATACTTTTTCTATTTATAATAACAATAAATGAAAAAAAATATATAGATAATTTATGTCAATAAAAATTACCGAGAACTGTGTTAGATACCGTTTGCTTAAAATAGATTTGTCCCCTCTATAAGTGCTCAAGATTTGTTTGAACATCTATCTCCTAGGTTACAATGGTTGGCAGCAACAAAGCAAGCATAATACTTTGATGCTCTTGGCTAACAACGAACAAAGACTGAACACTATTAGAGAAATAAACAAATGCAGAGAGCAAAAAAGGGTAGAAAATTTTTTTGGTGTGTTTTGAAAATAGAACAGGTGTCACTATTTATAAGCAATTTGTGTGAAGGCAATTCTGGAATTATAGGACATATCAAAACTGTTGTTACAAAATTCAAATTCTGTAATAAGACTGCAGTTATAGTATTCAAATCCCAATTTACGTATGTATTAAACTTGTTAATGCAGCTGTTATAAAATTCAAAACTAAAATTAAATTCTGTAGCCATTCAAATCTTTATAATACTATTGTCACAATATTTAAAATTCAAATTTCAAAACCACATATTTAAATTATATCTATAACTACTTGGAAAATTAAAAACAAGAGGCTAAATTGGGTTTTTCGCAAAACTCACTTTTTGGTTCAACATTTGTGTCTGCAGTTCGCGCACTTGCACAAGACAGAAGTTTGTTGAGTCTCCGTCAGAGCGTTGGATTTGCACCCCCTGTTTAGGCGCATGAGGTATAGTACTTCTAATATTGGTCACCACTTCTAAAGAGTGTAACTATATATAAAGTACTCAACTTTTTGTCTCTTTTCTAATGTGAGACAGGTGTTTTAACACTTTTCACTTATTCTTATTGTTTTCTTTCCAATTTAAGGGTGCCTTTTTGAAATAAAATTTAAGGGTGCTCTTTTGAAATACAATTTCTCATTCACCCATTTAGTATTTAATGCCAAATTTTTCAACAGTCCCTCACATGAATGAAAATTATTTTAGTTTTGATTCTATGATAGTGTTCAACAATTGAAACTTAATTTTGATTCTATGATAATGTTCAACAATTAAAACTTGTTGAGGATAGCTAAGAGTTACCCCTTGAACCTTCTTTTGTAACAATATATTTACTTTATTAGCTGTTCAGTAGATGTAATGTCCTTAAATTAACATGTTTTTTTATGTAAATGAACCATACATTGCACACAGGAATCATCTAAATATTTGTTCAATGCACATGATTATGTTTGTTCTTACCATGAACATCAACCTAATTTTGTGAGAGTTTTTAAAGAATTGAGCCCTAAATAATTCTTCTTTGAAGCAGCCCCACTTCTCTCTCACATAGGTGATTATTTCTTGAGTAATTTGCTTACCCTACTTAAGAATAATTAAAGCAAACTTTTACTATCCTTTTCCTTTCAGTATCATTATTTTATTATAGGAATGGTTTGAGAAATAACTCCCCACAGTGACCTCATTAAGTTTTTATAATTAGATTGTCCATTTAAACCTAAATCTTTGGATCCCTAGTCAGTTAAGTTGGGTTTCCTTCATAAAACTTATTTTTTTCATGGGCTTCAGTCTCATACTTTTTGACGAATTTTCAATTAACTCTCTATTTAACCCTTTGGTTAGCAGATCTGTAATATTATCCTTTGATTTTACGTAGTTAAAAGAGATAATTCCAGTTAAGAGTAGTTGTTTAATGGTATTATGTCTATTATGTATATATCTAGATTTACCATTATACAGTTATTCTGTGCCCTTTCAATCGCTGATTGACTATCACAATTTATGCAAATTAGTGGCACAGGTTTTTCCTATTTTAGAATATCCTCTAAGAAATAGCATAGTCATTCAGCCTTTTCACAACTTTTATCCAAAGTTATAAATTCAGACTCTCTTGTGAATTTGACTATAACAGTTTGTTTGTATTTCCACGATACAGCTACACCTGCTAGTGTGAATGCAGATCCACCACTAGATTTTGAATCTTTAATATCAGATATCCAGTTTGTATCACTGTATCCTTCTAAAATAGTTGGGTATCTGGTGTAGCACAGACCATAATTCCAAGTATACTACAAGTACCTAAGTACTCTCATCATTTCTTTCCAATGGTTAGCACTCAGATTACTCATATATCAACTTAGCTTACTAACTCAATAATTCTGGAGTACTCTACTTGAGAAATACTTCTCTTCTATTAGTAGATAAATGAAGACTATTGTCTAATGGTGTTTTGGAAATTTTAGAATCATTCTTGTTGAATTTCTCAAGGTTCTTATCCACATAGTGTGATTGATTCAAAATATGACTATCTGGTGCTCTTGTGATTTTGATTCCCAAAATCATATTAGTAAGCCCCTTGTCTTTCATGTCAAATTTTGAATTCAACATGTTCCTGATAGATTTGATCATTTTGTAATCACTACCAACAATGAGTATGTCATCGACGTAAAGACACAAAATGACAGCCATTTTTAGTATTTTTACAATAAACACATTTATCACACTCATTAATCTTAAATCCATTAATAATCATTGTGTTATCAAACTTTACATGCCATTACTTTGGTGTTTGTTTTAAGCCATACAATGATTTTACCAATTTACAAACTTTCCTTTCTTGTCCTGAAACTATAAAACTCTCAAGTTGTTCGATATACATTTTTTCATCCAAATCACCACTCAAGAAAACTGTTTTTACATCCATTTAATGTACCTCTAAGTTTTGCAAAGCTGCGATTGCAAGTATCATCCTAATGGAATTTATTCTCGTCATGGGAGAATAAGTATCAAAGTAATCTAAGCCTTCTTGTTGCCTATATCCTTTAATTATAAGCCTAGCCTTATACTTATTAATGGAGCCATTTTCTTTTCTTTTTCTTTTAAAGACCCAGTTGGACCTTAAAGGTTCACAACTAGGAGGAAGATCCACTAACTCCCAAGTATGATTCTATAAAATAGAATCTACTTCACTTTTTATTACTTCTTTTCATAGATGTCCCTCAGAAGAATTTCCAGCCTCTGCATAACTTAATGGTTCCTTTTCTAACAAATAAGTTAGAAAATCATTTCCAAATGATTTTACCACTCTTGCTCTTTTGCTACATCTCGATTCTAGTTCATGATCCAAATCATGACTTTCTCTATTCATAATTTCATTTGTTCGTTTAGATGAACTTGATTCCATATTGGATTTACAAGGAAATACATCTTGAAAGAACGATGCATTCCTAGATTCCATTATCGTGTTTTTGTATATATCTGATATTTTAGATTCACTATTTTAGTATTACTGTTATGTGCATAGCCAATAAAAGACACGATTCACTGTTTTAGGACCTGTCTTTGTTTTCTTTGGTGTTAGAATAGCTACTTTTGCATGATACCTCCACAATCACAAGTATTTGTAGGACGGTCTCCTACCTTTTCATAACTTATAAGGGGTTTTTCCTTCTTCTTTCGGGTTACCTTACTTAAAAGGTAATTGCTTAACAAAAATAACTTCACCCACCTATTTTGAGATAACCCTAAACTTAATAACATTGTATTCATCATTTCTTTCAAAGTACGATTTTTACGTTTAGCAACACCATTTGATTGAGGTGAATAAGATGTAGTGACTTCATGTATAATTCTATGTTACACACTGAATTCACCAATTGATGTTTGATACTCGCCACCTTTATCACTTCTCAATCTTTTAATCTTCTTACTAAGTTAATTTTGAACTTTATTTTTGTAAAGAACAAATTTCTCTAGAGTTTTATCTTTGCTTTTTAACAAATACACATAGCAGTATGTTGTTCTTTTATAGACAAAAGTTATAAAATACTTATTACTACCTTCTGTTTGTATGAATTTCAAATCATAAACATCACTATGAATTAATTTAAGGGGTTCGGTGTTTCTTTCAATTTTTTGAAATGATGACCTTGTTAATTTTGCTTCAACACAAATTTCATATTTATGTTTTGAATCAATTTGGAATATGGTTATGTGATCCAAGTTAATTAATCTGTGCAATGTGTCAAAATTAACATGTTTTAGTCTATTATGCCACAAATTAGAATACTCAAGTAAATAAACTAATGACTTATTATTTTTATTGATAACAACCATTACATTGAGCTTTAAAAATCCATTAGTTACATAACCCTTTCCCACATACGTTCCAGATTTTGAAAAAATTACTTTGTTTGAGCTAAAAAAACATACAATTCCATGCTTGTCCAGCAGTGACCTGGACACCAGGTTCTTGTAGATTTTTGACACATACAACACATTATTTAATGTTAGCTCTTTCTTGGAAGTCATCTTCAGGAGCACCTTCCCTTGGCCTTCAACAACAGAAGTAGCAGAGTTTCCCATAAAAATTTTTTCCTCATTAATTCGTTTAAAATAGTGAATAGGTCCTTGTTAGAGCATACGTGTTTAGTGGCATCAGTGTCAATCCACAATTCTTTTGGGTTGGACCTGGCTAGATTTACTTTAGAAACAACTGCAGAGAGCTTTATATCTGACACATTTTGAGTAATGTCATTCACCACATTTGCCTCATGATTCTTCTTTTTTGGAAGTCTACAATCCACAGATCTATTACCTATCTTGCCATAGTTGAAGCATTTTCTTGAAATTTCGGCTTGGAAATTCCTCCTTTTGGGCCTAGCTTCGGTTTGGTAATTTTCTTATTTTTGGGGCCTTACCTATGCTCCACAACATTTGCCTTAGTAGCGGTAGGATTGAACTCTGTATGTTCAAAACTTTTGTTGTTTTCTTCAATTTGAAGTCTTGCAATCAATTCATCTAAGTTTGTTTCCTTTCGCTTGTGCATAAGGTAATTCTTAAAATCCTTCCACCTTGGAGGGAGCATCTCTATAATTGCAGTCACTTGGAAAGTTTTACTTAAGTTCATTCTTTCAGCTTGAATCTCATGCAAGATCACTTGAATTTCTTGTACTTAACTGATCATAGTCTTGGAATCCACCATCTTATAATTAAGAAATTGATTGACCACAAATTTCTTTACTCTAGCATCCTCTGTTATAGCTCATTTGCAGTCTTTATCATACAATAAAGATTATACAATGAGTCATATAAACCATTCATGACATAGTTTATGCATAAGAAATTAGAATGCTTTCAAGCCTTAATAGCTTTGATGACTTGCAAATTTGTTTTGTTCTTTGGTATTTGAGGAGCTTCCTTAGTCAAAATTACCCAAAAAAAAATAAAAAAAAGTTTCCTCAGTCAAGAATCTCGTAAGATTCAGGTTGGTTAAATAGAACAACATCTTTTGCTGCCACCTTTTAAAGTTCAATTCATTGAACTTTCAGGTTTCTCACCATGGTTCATAGAAACCGTAGGTGTAGAAATTGAGCCAAGTAGTGGGATAGTAGAGCTAGAGAATGAAACTTTACCCTCATTTGCAGCAAGCATATCAAGAACATCATTTCGAGAAACGATATTAAATAGTAAATGGGTGAAAATGGCTCAGGTATTTACCCACCTATTTACTTACTTACTTAATTATTATTATTATTATTGTTATTGTTACTAAACTCATTTATTTATCTACTACAAATTATCCGTGCCTAAAGGTATAAAAATATAATTTAGTCTACAAATAATTCAAATGTAAATTTGTAAAACAAATTAACATAAAAAACTGTAAAAAATGTTATTAAAAAATAAATTCAAATTAAAAATCCAAATTTGCTTTAGTGAAACGATTGAAATAAAGAATTAAATTAGAAGAAACTGTTATAATAATTTTTCCCTTTATAACAACAGTAAACGAAAAAAATATGTAGACTGTTTATATCTATAAAAATGTCGAGGACTATGTTAGACACAGTTTCTTTAAAACAGATTCATCCCCTCTGTAGGTGCTCGAGGTATGTTTGAACGTCTGTCTCACAGAATATAATAATTGGCAGCAATGAAACAAGTACAAGACTTTGATATTCTCGACGAACAATGAGTAGAAGTAGAACATTATTAGAGAAATACACAAATATAGATAGCATAAAGAGAGTAGAAAATTTTCTGGTGTGTTTTGAAAACTGAATTAGTGTCTCTATTTATAGGTAATTTGCGTAAGAGCAATTATGGAATTACAGTGCTATTAAAGCTGTTGTTACAGAACTTAAATTCCGTAAAAAGATTACAGTTACATTATTGAAATCCCAATTTAAATTTGTATTAAACTTGTCAATGCAACTGTTATAGAATTCCAAATAGAAATAAAATTCTACAGCCATTTAAATCAGTACTGTTGTTATAGTATTTAAAATTCAAATTTCAAAATCACAGATTTAAAATTTTATCTGTAACTGCTTAAAAAATTAAAAATAATAGGTAAAAATTGGTTTCCTGAGACCCACTTTTCAATCCGGCATTCATACCCGCAA
>JAVXUM010000011.1:8356048-8376155 GCA_035590655.1 Pouteria glomerata | reverse complement strand
AAAAAAAAAAAAAAAAAAAGCTTCAAACAAATGGTTCATAATCTGGTTTCAATGCCTTAAAATGTGTTTTTTCAAGGGAGACAAATTTGAGGTGCTAGTAGCAGAGGACTTCCAATTTGAGGATAAGGGCAGGCAAGCTAAAGATTATTTTGTAAGCTAAACAACAAAAAGGCCTTTGAATTACATGCTATGGAGAATGGCCTTGCAGAGAGATGGATCTCTCTCTCGTTGTAACATTGAAATATTTTTAGCGAGCATATCTCTAGCTTCAGTACTTTTGATTCTAAGAAGGGCTTGAGAGTGATCCTTACCTTTTCCTATTTATTACAATTATGAGGGCAGTTATGGATGAATATGTCAAGGACCATCTATAATATTATCATGGCTTTTTGGGACAGTTTTTGGGGAGAGCAAGATCTATTTCACACTAAATATATGTTGATCACATGATTATTTGCTACAGGGGGTAGGCTCAACAGTTCTTCTGTTTGAAGTGCATGCTCCAACTTTAATTCAGTATCAGGTTTGTAGGTGAACTTCAGTAAATATGAGTTGATTTCACTCTCTATATTACGTATTTTTTTGGATGTTTTATTGCATTTTCAATTTTGTTGCATTTTCAATTTTGAAATACTAAAATTATTATTCCACTGGTATTTAACTTCGCTCTCTTAGAAAATAGGAACTTTTGGAATTTGGCATGCAAAGGAAACAATATCTTGTTCCTATGGACAACATAATATACCAAAATAATAAATCATTTAATTAATTTATCATTAGGTTTTCATAAATTAATATGAATTTCAACTTATGCTTCTGAAAATTTATATGTATTTTCATATTTTACTACTACTTTCAAAATGTTTATGAACTACTTTCATTTCCATGTCAGTCTACTGAAACAAATTTTTGATCCTCGATATTTACAATGAAAGGAATAGATGCTCCTTCAAGGGTCTTAAGTCTCCTGTACATGGAGTCATTTTTTGAGGCTGTTGTAAAGGTGCCACAAGGATATACTGTCATTTCATGGACAATATTTTGAGTTCTAGGAAATACAGAATTTTGAAACGGCCCTTAAACAAGCAGAATGGGGAAAAAAAAATTATGTAGTAGATCCCATTTAGTTAGGGAAAGAAAGTTGAGTTGAGTTGAGCAAATACAAAATTTTGAGGGGTTATAGTTTTCTATTGTGCACCATACACAGAAACAGGTGGCGTCCCCTTTGTGCTTATTAACTAAATTAGTTTTATTTATAAATATATATATAATCTGAGTGCCAGATTTCTTACCAGCATAGGAGCCCAGATGATGCAGATTAAAATAAAGAACAAGCATATTCCACTGCAGAATTTAGTCATACTAGGCTGCTTTTCTCCTTGCTTGTGCCTGGCTCTATTCAAGATTGCATCGCATTTCACAAGGTACAAACTTGCGTTTATGTCCTCCAACTGAGTGGACAGCCAAATATTAGTTCTAAAAAAATAAGCAATCAAAATTTAATGCTACACCAAATAACCAAATAAAAAATTGAATACTTACAAGGGGGAAAAAAGTTCAATGGCCAATACTTTCAAGTACGATTTTTCATAATTAGCAGACTAGCAACTTTTGCCACCAATGAAACAGATGATGGTACAGTATGTAGATGTTCTAAACATTGGCCCAAAATCCCAAGCCCAGCCTGCCCTATTTTTATAGGCTTAGGAAACATCTTTGAGCCTGTTTAACTAAATGGGCTGGGTTTGGGATTGTCAAAATTAGCCCCAGTCTGAATTAATGAAAAAGTATTTTTTTAATATTTTATATAGTTATATATTATTCTATTTATATTTTCTTATAAAATTTATTTCTATAATTTTTAATAATGTTTTATCTAAAAATATAATTTAAAATATATTTAAAAATAAAAGTGCTTAAGGTATTCAAAATTTAGGCCCAAGTTATTTAGGGCCAGCCTGGGCCATCTCCACCCTACCCATCATATTTGCACCAACACAATTGTCATGCATTAGAAAAATTACGACCAATAAGAAAGTCATTTTATTTTAGTTTCTTTCTGCTGCACCAGTTGTCAAGTTACAATTGTTGATTGATGACATACTTGTGTAACACACCAATTTGATTGATTCCATTTTTGTTTTTAGCAAATCACGATGTCATAGCACTCCCAAACAGTACAAGATCCAAAATGAATTATATTAGTATTGAAGTTCCTATCGATACAAATCCAAATCTGTGGCAGTTAGTATGATACCTTCCAATAGAATAATTCAAAACAATAGACGCAATAGTTATTAAAACAGTGGATTTTCATTAGATAGTATCAAAATTAAATCCAAATCATCAGGGCCCAGTGTAAGGAGAAACGGTGACAAGAACTAACCTTCAGCCAGTCATACATTGTCAAAGATGTGGTTGTGCAAGACCAATCAAGAACACATCGCAATTCATATAGGAATGGCAGCGCACGATAAAGCCTGTAACCAATATAATTTACTCGTGAAATTTTGCTTGTCAGAAACTGACGATACAGGGTGCTTTTATGAGGAACCCCATATCTAAACTGGATGGCTTGAAGTGCCAGAGAAATTGCTTTTGTTAAATATACAGCACGAAGTGCAAATCCTCCAGCTTTTCGATGTGAAGGTTCCATGTTCCAAGCATACTCTGTAACAGAATATGTAAAGAGGATGAGGTTGAAAAGATAGAAGGTCACTTTTCCAGTGGCAAATGAACAGAGGTAGATAATACGATCAAGTACAATCAAGAAGAAGATCCCCTGCATGAAGAGAGCAGTATGCTGATTAGAAAACTATAAAGCACATTATATCCTAGGCTTCCTAGACATGGTAATCAATAACTCATAGAATGTCTTGAGTTTGTTACAACCAGTATGGATCCAACAATACAGATCAAGCTGTTTTCCCTCAAGCACAACGCACAACCCAATGGCCCCAACAATATTTTCCAAAAAGAATCTTTCCATCTTGGACATTGCGGTTTTGAAACCACCTCCCTCACCCCCAGCACAGCATGGCTCCCAGCCAGACTTCTCTCTCTTAAATGTTAGAAAATACTAATGTTCTTTAATGTCAAAGAAAAAGAATGACCCATAAAATATTACTAGGGACACCTCATTCAGTTATGATGACTTACCTTGATTGATTCAATTAATAACTCAAAGTAGCCCCCAACTTTATTTACAGTTTTCTGCTGAAACAGTTTACTTATTTGTGTATTCAAAGTCACATAAAATGTAAATCTCCATCACTGTCACAGAGAAACAACACCAGCAAGTCCAGTCTCATAGTCAACTGGTCAGATCTGAAACAGGATTTGCCAAGATGACCGCCATATAAAATCCAGTCCAGTCAAAGTCATTCTAGTATTCTATTAAATGAAAACACACACACACACACACACACACACACATAAAGTTGCACTAAATGATTGATCACTGTTACAGAAAACAGCATAAGTTACCTAAGTCTCAAAACTAGCAACTAGCAAGATCTTGGCAAAATTTGACAAAGTGACCACCTCAAGAAACAGCATCAAGTTGTTTTCTACAGTTTTTATCCAGAAAGGTAATCGGTCAATCTATTAAACACAACTATACTACATTTTTCCCCAATTAATGTTGGATTTAATCTTCAACTATTAAAATATGACACAGAAAAAGAAAAGGAAGAATGAGACTTGCCATTAAAATAAATACAAACTCCTTTGGGAATTGATCTTCAAGCTGATAAACTTCAAGAAATTCACTTTTGTTTTCTATGACGGATTGGTAGAAAATGGCAACCAGAAAGAAGACGGCCAAATCTGCGCCAAATATATAGGCATATAGATCGAGTTCTCTTTTTCCTCCTCCAATTACAGAGAGTATAGGGTATGGGAATCCAACTTCTTCAATAATACCTACATGTTGTGCATGAAGAATCTCCTTTGCTACATCAGCTGCTGGAGTTAGTGACTTGTACCACTCTGCTGGTGTACATTCTGTTAATGGGGATGCATACACCACCTCTAAAACAGCCAAGGCCACATTTGATTTTTCTTTGCTTTTTTCAATGCTTTGAACGTGAACCCTACTAGCAGAATGACAAATATTAGTGTCTTTTTCCTTGCACCTCGTGTCATGCACAATTCTAAGCAATTGATTTATTCCAGATTCAATCCTCTCTGGTTGAACCCCGTCCTCTGGCCACTGATGGACATCCAAAGACAACTGGACAAAATGAGGAGGAGATTCTGCTCCTTGTGTCAGTGATTTCCAGTAGATAAAGAAGTTTCTAACTATCATTTTCGCCCAATTTGTTAATGGTTGGAGCAACTTCCGTGTGCTCTCACCCCAGGTAGAACTTGAAAGAACCTCTTTCTGAAAGAGAACACTCTGCCTACACATGTCATATTCTGTTGAGAAGATCCATTCACCATCTTTTGCAGTTATAGAGCTCTGCATGAGTGTAAACAAGTACACAAGAAACAGAGGCCATGTGCTGATAACAAATGATGACGTGATTTCATCAGTTGGAAAGCCCAACTCATAAAGAAGGCTACTCTGGATTGCCGACCCACAGTGTTGGATGATGATTTGATACAGATACTGAAGCAAGATGTACACCTCCGTGTAGATTAACATAATAACCCAGAAGACGTAGCTCGGACCAGTATGTATGCATAAAGCATACAAGAATAGAGCTGCAAGATATACCATCGAAAGCAAACTGAAATTCCATAGGAAGACAACAACAAAGCAACAATAACACACAACATCATTATTGGAGCGTATCTGGGACCATATGTGACTGAAGATCGTCCCAATCTGTGGACTCGTCGCATCAGATGTGGACTCCAAAGAACAAGTACGATCCAAAGATGTATGCTTCATATATTGATTCTCTTTTTCATTATGTATCCCATTCTCTTCAGAAGAATGATCATTCGTATACAAATCTTCATGTGAAATGTTCAAAAAGCTCGCAAGATTTGTAACGGCCTGATTTCCAAGAGACTGAACTTGGGAAACACCATCACCCAGGAGTTGTACTGCTGACTTTAAGGGGTTATCTTTTACTTGACCTTTAGCTTTATTTTCTTCATCTAGATCATATGCAGAATCAGCATCCTCTTCAAGCTCAATGATCTCACAATGAGGTGATTCCACTAAATGCTTTCTCGACTCCACTGCTGATGGATTCTCCGTTTTTATAGTACCAGGAGATTCAAGAAATTCAAATGGAAGTATCATACCTGCATCCGTATCCAGCTCCCTTTTAGTGAGAATATCTTCCATCCTGCCATGGTCTACAGCATCTCGACTCATACAAAGTGAAGTACTCCGCCTCCTTCGTAAGCCCTCACTACTGGGAGAAGTGTCACCACAAGTAACGCTATTACTATGCAACTGGATTTGAAGGTTGAGCATTTCGGATTTCATCTTCTCCACTTGCATATTACGCAGGTGCTTCTTCTCCTCAGATTCACGAATGTGCTGTAACTGTGCCTTCTTCCATGCAGCTTTCTTCTCTTGTTCACGTACAATGGCACCAATTTGCTCTGCCTCCAGGTATCGAAATACATAATCAAATTCTCTTGAAGAAAACATATGAGACTGCAGCGACACGAGCATAAAGATAATGATCTCAACAAGAGCAGATCTTGAAGTAATCCGAAATCCATAGTCATATTTATAAAATCCAATCACCTCATAAATGTAACCTATTGTGTCACACTTCCCAGCATTAAAATCCCCCAAAAAGGGTGACTGATAGGCAAGAGAAAGAACAATTACAGCAAAGTTATAAATGCGCAGCAACCTGAAGATTTTGTTCTTCTTCTTTAGTATTTGGAGTCTAATTCGGAAAAAAACTAGAGCAAAACCAAGATACCCAAGGTGCAGAATGTCATACTCAAGGGTCCCTGTAATCAAAATCAGAGCAAGTACAAGATCCAACAGATGACAGTAACAGTAAAGCCTCAAGTAGTCAAGAAAAGTCCACATGCTCTTTGTCTCGAAAGAGAGATCTCTCCAAACAGATGCATTCTTACGTTGAGAAACCATTTGGCGATATGTAAATGATGGAGAGAATCCGGAAACGTGATTGGCACGCAGTTTGAAACATGCGAACATGAAGACCACAAAATAGCTAATAAGCATTCGAGGATCATCAACCGTAAGTCCTACAAAAAGAAGTAAAACATGTTGAGTAGCAGTTTAAAAAATGCATTTAAACAGGAAAGGAAAAAGTACTTCGGAAGTTGATTAACAATTTCTTGAGACTGCTTCAATCATGCAGTGATTCCTTCGAGTCGGGAACTGATTCAAGCAATGCAGCATTGAAAGGCAGTTGACATGAGTGGACACAAGATCCACGTTTACGGAAGGCAAACATGGTGCACATGGGATTCTTAGTGAAACGGTGAATTATTTTTTTATTTTTATTTTTTATTTCTTTTTTTTGGGGGCACGGGGGGGTGGACACTTTATTCATGTAAAATTATAAGGACAAATTTTATTTTAATTAAATAAATTTTTGAAACTTTAGGGGGACACATGGCCCTTTTTGGCCCCCCTCCCCCCTGCAGATCCACCACTGACACCATAATCCTGGCATTGGTAAGAGAGTCATACCCAGCCAACAGTTTCTGCAGTAACGGAAATATAAATTCGAGCTTCTCCAACAATCATGGCAATGCATGTTAGTCTCACTTGAGGTGTCTTGATTCAGTGGTACAACAGTCTTCCAGAGAAAAAAATATTCGAGGATGAGAATTGAAGCAAACAAACAAACAAATATATGCCAGAATTTACGTATAATACGCCGGTCCAAAAGAATGCAAGCAGCGAGTGAGACAATGTACAACACAGAAACAGCATTCAACAAAGCAAAACTGGCGAGAAGCAATGCAATCATGTTTATCTCAAGGCCAAAGAGGTTGAACATATTCTCCATCCAAAATTTCATATATACTTTTAAAGTGGCCATCTGTGTTTCAAATCTCTCCCTCCTCAAGGCTTGTATCCGCTTCTTGTTCCATTTGTGGCTCTCGTTAGAGCTTCCCCAAATATACTGAAATGAATATTTTCTGGGGTTACTATCTTGGGATACTCCTGTATTAGATGACACATAGTGAGATGCTTCAGATGAATAAGAATTGAAAGATGGCCAGGAATTGCTTGTCACCACTTGACTTTTTGCTGATAATGTAGTGGAGCCTGGTGCTGCCATAATTTCCCCATTAGAAATCACTGGCAAGGTATCTTCCTCTGGGACGAACAATGGGCAAGGTTCTTCCCATCTTCCTGCATTTCGAAGAGGGCTTGGCACCTTCTCCAACCAATGGAATACATTGTACTGAAGGGTACATGCAGCGATTACCAGAACTTTTCCCCTCAAGCCTGCTTCTAGGCCCCAAAAGCCGGGTTCAAATACCTGGAAACCCAAAATAAGGGAAAGATCGTAGTGTCTCTGTCCAGGAAACATATTTGCCTGTCTACCCCACATCTGAAATAGATATTCAGCCAACACAAGAAGTCCTGTATAGACTAGGAATGATTTGGATGGAACCAGAGAAACTTTAGGTAAGTTTGAGCATATAACAAGGCCAAGAAGATACAAAAATCCAAATGCACTTATAGGAGATAAAGATGCATAGAATAAAGCAACAAACAGAATCTTTTGACTGTGCCAAATCAGAAGCCGCCTGACAAACCCAAACACTCCACGTTGCAGTGGGTCAGGGTAATCTGAACTGAAATACCTGCTTTGCCTCCTTTCATAGCTATAAAGTTGCATCACAATCATGATTGCCAGAGATTCCCAGATATTTTCCCACAGTGAAGATTCACTATCATAGCCCAAGTTTGAAAGTTCTATCTGTCCAGACAGCCACATCTGAAGGCTCGGAAATATACTTAAGCTATAGATGAATATGAACACTACAATTGCATACGCTTTTAGTGGAAACCACAGGCGTCGTTTTGTCTTCTCAACAAGTTGTCTTCCAATGATCCAGACTAGGAGAAGGAAAATGTAACCAAATGACACATAATTTGGTCTCACGAAGTACACTGTGACAAGGATAGTCAAAAAAGCGATGTAGGTCCCAAAAGATCGATACATAGATAAAAATTTCTGCCCTATAGCACTGAGGTATGAAGCTATCCTTCTTTCTGGAAGAGGAACAAACAAAATGAGCGCTGAACATCAATAACAATAAGACTACAAAAATAATAAACAGAAGTTTCAGCAGCTGTCACTAGTAAATTGTTAAGTTTTGAAGCTCACAAGCAAGACCTCCATTCTTTCTCAAAACTCCAACATCCCCATGAACTTTTGCACGGACAATTCACCACACCAGAACACAACACAGCAGGAATACGGCAGCAAATAAATATGTTCAGAGTATAAAATAATAATATAAATAGAAAAATTATCCCTCTTTCTAATAACTTGAGCTTTTAATTGAGATGTTGGGCAAAAATTTAACATGATAATAGAGCAGGTAAAAGTTTGAGTTCAAACTTTGTTGCCAACCTAAAAAAATCAAGGGTGCCGCTATTCCCAGTCCTACTCTTTCTCCACGTAGCTCAATTAATTCATGCTATTCCCACTCCTACTTTTTTTCCACGCAGCCCAGTTAATTCATGAATCCTATGTTTCTCCAAACAATCTAATAATTTCTCCACACAACTCACAAATTGTACCTAAAGTTCCAAAAATACCCCTTCCCCTTCTAAATTTTTTCAGCAACGGATTGTTGAAATTGTTTGATTTTTTCAACAAGTATCAGTTGAAAGTTTTTAATTTATTCAGTAATCAATTACTAAAATATTTGGTTTATCTGTTGAAAATTTGTTTCAACAAATGATTGTCGAATTTATTTAATTTTTTTCAACAAGTAGTTGTTGATATTTTTTGATATTTTCAGCAAGTTCCTATTGCAATTTTGTGTAGATTTTTAGAGTTTGGGTTTTATGTAATAAATATAGAGGGCAAGGAGATCATTTTACATTAGGGTATTTTTGTACTAAGATGGAAAAAGTTTAACTTGGCTGCAGGAGAAAAAATAGGCTTACGAATAGCGACACCTAAAATCAATTGTGGGAAAATATTGTGATGTCCATAATTAGAATACTGTGATAATCATATCTCCATAATTAAGAAATTTGATTATTATTCTGATTAGGAGTTAATTAGACAGTTTTCCTATTTTGCAGGTAGGTTTGAGTGTACATAAACAGTCTTGTAGTGTACAATGAAAAATCATTAAAAACATTTTTCTCCATTTGTTCCACATGGCATCAGAGCCTAAAGCTCTTCGGGAAAGTTGTTCTTGGTTGATTGGCTTTCATTGCCAGACACAATTTTTTAAGTCTTAATTGCTGGAAAAAAAATTTTCTTTAGCCTTCATTGCTGATTATTCAGAAAGTCTGGAAGCATCGACAGTCCAGAAATCCATCGCCGGCTCAGTCGTGATCTGATCAAAAGCAGTGTCGACTGCTTTCTATCGCCATTGATTGCCCAGCATCGTTCAATTCTAGACGATTGACCAACGATCGTTCTTAATCTAAGAAAAAGAAAATCGATTCTTCGATCTTCAGCTCTCCTCGGTTATCGATCGCCAACCCTCAACTTGGTCGATTGATTGGTTCTCGCCGATCGTCGACTTTTGTTGGTTCTTGCCGATCGAAGTTTTGTGTAGGTTCGACGTCGCCGAAGCCTTAGCCACTACTGGTTGTCTTCCTCGAAGCCTGGTCATCCATCGACTAGTGCTCAACAGTCGGTCCTCCTCGCTTGTCGCCGTCGAGCATCACTCGCCGACTACAACTGAAGGTGTTGTCCTCGCAATTGGTCTTCTATTGGGCGAAACCCTAGTCGTCGGGTCTTGGTGCTCTTCCATCGGTCGTTCTGTTCTTTTGTCGGTCAATATTTATCAAGACAGAAGAGGGCTACTGCAAAAGTCACCATTTTGTCTGATTGGAATTTTAATTTCATTGGTCATCGTGATTTGTGAAGGCTACCCAAACTGCAATTGATCTCTAAATTAGTGGTCCAGGTTATTACAGTATGTCGGAGACAAAGGACACTGTTCCACAGTCTGTTGCCCAGTTCAGAGAGTTACAACAAATTCAAACTGCATACCGGTTGAACGGAAAGAATTACTTAAAATGGTCTCAACTTATTCGAACTATTCTGAAAGGAAAGGAGAAGATAAGTCATCTCTCAGGGAAAGGGCCAAAGCCGGGTGATCCGAAATTTGATGCTTGGGACGAGGAAGACTCAATGATTATGGCTCTATTTAACGAAAGATTGTTCCGAGTTATTTTCTATCTTTCGAACTTTTTCTGTTGAAATACAAACTCAATTTGGTAAGATCATTAAGATTCTTTGCAGTGATAACATGAGGGAGTATTATTCAAACCATCTACTGAATTTATGACATCCCTCGATATGCTTCAACAGTCCTCTTACTCACATTGCACAACAAACGAAGTAGCTAAGAGAGAACCTCCATCTTATTGGGATCCAATGGTGCTTACTCTTTCAAACGAATGTCCTATGAGTCTTATAGACCGATGCTATTCTCACTATGTGCCATTTGATTAACTGAATGCCTTCATTAGTCCAACGTGGTCAATCTCCCCATTTAATCTTGTTTCCACAGAATCCTTTTTTACTCTTCCATCATGAATATTTGGATATGTAACATTTGTCCACCAGCTTCACAATGGGGTTAATAAACTTGCTCCAAGAGCTCATAAATGTGTCTTCTTTGGGTATTCACAGCTACAAAATGCATATTGGTGTTTCAATCCATCCCTTCATATATATTTTTTGTGTGATGATGTCAACTTTTTTAAGTCTACTCTTTTCTTTTATGAGTCTTAATCACTACCTTTGTTGGATGAGTGTTCGTTTCCCAGTCCTCCCCTCCTTTACTCCCATTCATATTTCAAACCCTTCCTTCCCTAATGGCTGATTCAATCATTCCAACTTGTAGATTTACACCAGACACTAGGTAATTGATCCTCCTGCTGCTTCAGTTGCTCCCCCACCTTCTCCAAAGTTTTTGATCCTATCAGTGACTATTCGGAAAGGTAAATGTACTTGTACCTTACATCTCATCTCTCAATTAGTTTCATATCATGCCTTATCTCCATCAAATCATGGCTTTTTCCTCATTATCCTTCATTTCTATTCCTAACTCTATGCATTAAACTTTATCTCACTCTAAATGGCGCTCTGCATAGGAGGATAAGATGTCTGGCCTTCGAGCAAACGATAATTGAGACTTGAGTCCATCTTCCTCCTAGAAAATCCATTATTGGTTGTCACTGGGTCTATATCGTTAAGGTGCATCCCAATGGCTCTATTGATAGATTGAAAGCTTAACTAGTTGCCAAATGATATACAAAGGTATATGCCTTAGATTTTTCTAATACTTTCTCTCCTGTTGTTAAGATTACTTCCATCTGTTTGTTTCTCTTGTTAGCCATAACCTATGGTTAGCTCCTTCATCAGTTATATGTTAACAATGCCTTACTGCATCGTGATCTAGAAGAATAAGTCTATACAGAGCAACCTCCTAGGTTTATTGCTCAGCGAGAGTCTAGACTATTGTATAAACTCAAGAAATCCTTATATGGTTTCAAACAATCTCCCAGATCATGCCAAAACTATTGTATAAACTTAAGAAATCCTTATAATGTTTCAAACAATATCCCAGATCATGGTTTGGCAGATTCAACATTGTGGTTATAGAATTCAGTCTAACCCGGTGTAGAGTTGAACACTATATTTTCTACGGTCACTCTACTCACGAGAAGATTTGGCTCCTTGTATATGTTAATGACATTGTTATCACCAAAGTTGATACACAAGGCATTACTGATTTAAAATCATTCCTTCAAAGCCAATTCAGTACTATAATTTGAGGCCATTGAAATATTTTGTGGACAACGAGGCGGCGAGATCACACAAGAGTACTACTCTATCATAGAGAGAGTATGTTCTAACTTGCTCTATGAGACAGGTATTTTAGGCTCTAAATCGGTGGATGCTCCGATGGATCCTAATGCAAAACTCGTTGCACATAAAAGTGACTTATTAGAGAATCCCAGCCAATATCAGAGACTAGTGGGGAAACAGAATTATTTGATAGTGATGAGATCAAATATTTCATTCCCTATGAGTGTAATCAGTCAATTCATGCAATCACCCCGTTCTATTCACTAGGATGCAACACTTAGAGTTTTGAGATATCTAAAGGGAGCATCTAGAAAAGGTATGCTGTATCAAAATCATGGTCATACTTCTATTCAGAGTAATACATCTATAGATTAGGCAAATTCACCTTCAAAAAAATGCTCTCTATTGGATATTGTGTTTTTATTGGAGGAAATTTGGTATAATGGAAAAATAAGAAGCAGATTGTAGTTGCTAGGTCTAGTGCAAAATCAGAGTATAGATTTGTAGCTCATACCTCGTGTGAATTAATTTGGATACATCATGTGTTGGAAGAATTGGGGGTTTTAATTACCAAAAAAAAAAAAGAATTGGGGTTCATTATTCATAACCCATGAACTACTGTGTGATAATCAGACGACAATTCATATTGCTACTAATCTGATATCCCATGAAAGAACCAAGCACATCGAAGTAGATTGTCACTTCGTCAAAGAGAAGATACCATAGAATATTATCAAGACAAGCTATGTTAAATCAGAAGATCAACTTGCAGGCCTATTCACTAAAACACTCAGGGGACCTCAAGTTAGATATATCTGTAACAAGTTTGCAATAGTAACTTGTAGGCCTATTCACTAAAACACTCAGGGGACCTCAAGTTAGATATATCTATAACAAGTTTGTAATGGATAATATATACACTCTAGCTTAAGGGGCAGCGTTAGAAATATGAATGATATTGTAAATATAGAAATATAGATTGATTCCTTCTAAGAATAGAAGATGTGATTTTTCTAAACTTGTACTGTTTAGTGTATATAAATAGCCTCAGTGTTAAACCTTAGAGGGAACAAGCCATTCAATTAAACCTTTGTTCTTGATAAATATCAATATTAAAGTTGTTGCCCCTCTTTCTCGTAGCTTGAACTTTTAGGTGATATGGTGGTCAACAGTTTAACAAAATGTATGTTTATGTGGATACGAAAACATTAACTATTTATTTATTCTTAAATTATACAAACATTTATATTTTATTTTATATCTAGAAAGGTCTATTAATAAATAAAATGCGAGTTTTGGGTTCCTAAAATCAAAAATTTTAAAGGGGGAGGAAATAATAGGTATAAATCTATATTTTTATTTTGTTATTTGATTCCAAGTTTTCCCCCTCAATTGTCTAACAAGTGCCTAGTTATTGAAAAAAAAAAAAAAAAGAGAAAAGAGGTAACAAAGCAAAAAATATGCTTAGATGAGTATCTGATTGGTGTCTAAAGAATGTCCGACTAGTGTTGATATTTGCCAAGTAGAAGGAACCTTTCTAGAAATTTCTAGCTTTCTCATACTTACAATTTATCTTCAAATAAATCCAAAAATTACTTCAAACTCTAATAGGAAATAAATGAATGAGTAGTCCAGTGCAGAATATTTTTGACTCTGCATGATAACCACATCCCAAGACATTTTGGAGGATCAATGCCGCTTAAACAAAAATTCATCTAGAAAATCAAGAAAATGCTACCAACATTTTAAAGGCATGTGTTTGCCTATTGAAAGCCCGAGAAAAAAAATACATGTCATTCCAAAATAACCCATGAAACAGGAAATAGCATCCTACCATAAGAACTATTGTTATGGCGGTCTCTGATGGTTGATGAGGCATAAACTGACATTAGAACCGATTTATTCAAACCAGCTTTCAAGATGCTAAATCCAACTGGAAGACAAGGGGCATGCTGCACTATTGCAGAGAATGAAAATAACATTTCAAAACCATGGTTATGGACTGCACAAAAGCATGCAAGCAAAGCTATTTCCAAAAAATCCCAGGAACTGTCACGTTCAAGAAGACCTATATTGATTCATAAAGAAGTTTTGTCAGTTAAATAGCATATAAAAACAAAAGGAAAGGCAAACAAACAAAAAATCAAAAGCAAAAAGTGAAAAGTAGAATGCATATAGTTGTATAAAATTTTAAATTTCCCATAAGAATGAATTAAAAGGCATAACGATGTCCTCTTAATGGCAGTGCCATACTAGCATACCTAACTGAGAGAGAATTTCCCTGCTCAAGGAGCCCTTTTGCTCAAGAGATTTGGATACAAGATTAAGCTGAAGAATGTACAGTATTGCAAAATGAGCTTCACAAAGAAGTATCAAGGACTGGCGAATCCTTTTGCTGATGTTGTGGCTCAATAGATACATCAAAAAGAAAATAACTGAAGGCACAAATCAGGATTTAGCAACAATTAGTAAATTGCCATGGAATACTATAACTCAACATCTTCATATCACACCATTGACGGATGAAAGCTATTATTCTGGCTTTTTATGGAACTAATAAATAAATAAATGAATGACTTTTATGGCTAATTAAACATACTATATACAGCATGGACAAAACCAGGCTTCATGGCAATGAGGAATATCAACACCAACTCAATAGCTCTAGAGCATTTGCGCAATCCCCAAGCAATAGTAGCCACAATCAACACCTTTGTCTCTTCCTTTACTGCAATTAAAATGGATATGGGAAGATAATCGCACGAATAGAAATATAACAACATTAGTATACAAAAGAGGAATAGAGGGAGAACTACTGTACATACCACTCCATTGTTGTCAATAGCAAAAGAGAAAGCAATCAAAAGAAATGAGTTGCAGGTTTTTTGAATGGAGAACAAAGCATCCCTATGACATACTATGTTAGGTAACATTTTGCACCAGTAAATAGTTCCAGAAGTGTGTTTTGCAATTTATTATATTCATCAGATGAAAAATGGCCCCAGAGAAAGAAAATGGAGAACTGCACCTAGGAGGCCTAAAGTGAATGTAATTGTAAAACTGAGTGCAAAAAAAATTGAACTACCAAAAAGGGAATACAAATATTCAAAAACCCGAGCACATGGAGGACAAGAATCAAGCACTAAGTAAATCTATCACCAAAATATGGAAAAAAACAAATTGATGGTGATACTAATTTGTTTAATTTTAGAACATAGAGTTCAATTACCTTCAACAGTGCAGTTGTCATTTGAAGATTGCCCATCTTCATCATATAGGTAGACAAAAACAGAGTTGCTCACAAGATTACCTAAAGCTACCAGAACTCCTAGACAAAATTGTGCAAGCAGGAAAAATCCAGGAATGGGATAATGCCACAACCCAACCAGTTCCCAGATCTCCATGTCCTGCACTTGTTCAAAGAAGAACTGTCAATACTCTAGCCCTCTCAGAATACAACCTTGTAGATTGCATGCCCAAATGGAGGATTACCTTCCCAAGTTTCCAATTCACAAATGCAAATGCCACGTTGAAGACATATGTGCTAACAGCCCACAATAGAATGAAGACGAGTAGCAGCCCATTTAACCGGTGCAACCGAAACAAGGATGGGAAGGCATATATAATGTAGCCTACATAGGCAAGTAAACCAAATGCACAGATGCTTGCAAAATGGAAACTCCAAAAGGAAAGAGCAAACAAAGAGACCTGTGTCAAGTTCATAGCCAAAAGTTTTACATATAAGCCGAAGATAAGGGATGGACCAATCATGGCAAATACTCAAAAAGCTATAATACTAAAGAGACCTAATCTATCAAAATGAAAGCGTTTACAGGACAAAATGCGCCTAAGATCATAAAGGAGACTATAGGCATGCGTCCCAATAATGACTACAACCAGAAAGAACATTAGGCTGAGTTTTTTAAGAAAATGGGAAAATCATAACAAGAATAAAACATTTTCCTATGGTAGAAAATGTGGTTACTTGTAACACAAGCCATGACAGTTTTGGGAATATGCATTGAAATACTAATTATTGACTGCAAAACAAATTATAAACTGAAATTAGGAAAGGCTAAACAAATAAAGTTTTACTCTTAGAAATTTACCATGAACCACAGTTTGGATGAAAAAATTAATCATCACATTTTGGTAGTCACCGTACAGGGTTTAGTGTCGCAAATTGACTTTTAGGGAGGCACTTTGATTTTGAGTTTAACCCCATGGGTAAATTGTAATTCATCACCCAATAAAATAATAAAAGAAAAGATAAATGCTTGCACTTTATGTAAGCCTACATCTTTATTAGAATTTTTTTTATAATTAAAGATATATTGTATTCAAAATCAGCAAAATGGGCACAACTTGTAGATGTGGAGTACAAGGAAATTTGAATAAAGAAAGGCTACATTTGAAATTCCTATCCATTTACAACCCAAAAGTCCCCAAAAAATGTCTACAGAAGATACTAACGTGTCTACTCCCTTTGCCCTCAAATTAGTTCTTAACATTATGCTCCTTTGCATGACTTTAAACACATAACTTTGTTAGTGATACTCTTCTTGTGCCTACTCTCCCTCTGCTGCGAAACCCAACCTAAAAATCAACAAAATAAGAAAACGAAAAAACATAATTCATAATCTCCATGCATACTATAGAATGCTAAATAGATGTCTTTTAATATAAGTAGTATTTACAAAAAAAAGAAGGGAAATTTGAAAGTTACATGATACTTTGGCCCGACAGAAGCCAAAAAAAATAATAACAAATAAATAAATTATTATTATTAGGATTTTGTCCCCCTCAAGATGAAAGGAAAGTATTATAAAGTGGCAGTAAGGCCAGCGTTATTATATGGATCAGAGTGTTGGGCAGTAAAATATAATTATGTTCAGAAGATGGCAGTTGCAGAGATGAGAATGTTAAGATGGATGTGCGGGGTAACAATGAGAGATAGGATTAAGAACGAGGAGATTAGGGGCAAATTAGGAATAGCACCGATTGAAGAGAAAATGAGAGAAAATCGACTAAGATGGTTTGGTCATGTTAAAAGACGTCCAACGGAGGCACCGGTTAAAAGGTGTGAAAGTATGGAGATTGTCAGGAGTAAGAGAGAGAGAGGAAGACCCAAAAGCTGTTGGAAATGAATTATTAAACATGACCTTGCCTATATGGATTTAACTGAAGATATGGCCCTTAATAGATTTGATTGGCGTCGTCAAATTCATATAGCTGACCCCACCTAGTAGGAAAAAGGCTTGGTTTGGTTTGGTTTGGTGGTTTGGTTCTTTCTTTTTTGTTTTTCAATTTCTGATGGAAAAGAAAAAAAAATATTTCTCTTTTGCACTTGTTAACTTTTGGATTGCAGCATTTAAGCAAATCAGTATTTGAAGAAATCTGAAAGAGATGAGAAACCTGTTCTGCTGCATAATTCTATTCAAATCTGGTTTGATCTTCTCAAATTGCTGATAAATTGGTTTCTGTGCAAGTACTGACTTGGTTTGTTAAGAATGAAGAGGTATGAGCATAGTTCAAATTAGTTTTTAACTTCTTTCATTGATACTTGTCATTCTCAGGTTTGAAAGGGAGTTGGTCACAGCAATTGGACAATGAGTTTTCAATTAATTTTGATAAATTAAGCATCTGTTAAAAGCTTCCAGGTATGTTTCTTCCTCAACATTTTCTTTAAGCTTTAAGTTTAATACATTGAGGACAATGCATGATTTTAGTTAGGGGGACAGTTTGTGTTAAAGTGATTGATGTTTTGTTTATGTTTCGATGGAAATATGTTGAAGTGAATTTAATTATGATGCTCAGATCAATTGAAGTGATTTTGGAATTTGTTCTTTTGAAAATGCTGTAAATAGTGAAAACTTTTGAAAATTTTGATCAAAAGTTTTGCAAAATTTTGATTTTTGTTTTATTTTTTTATTTTTTTTTTTAATTTTAGATTAGATGTAAAGTTAGAGTTAAATTTTGGTCATAAAACATGGTTTAAGTGATTCTAATGGACTACTGTGGAGTCTGGTCATTCAACACTGGAGGTCCTATTTTGCTGGATCTTATTCAAATACAAGCTGAGCTATTCGAATACAATTTAAAACCCCTGATATAAATACTGGCATCGGATGAGCAGAATCTCATTTGAATACAAATCCTCGTACCGTGAGTGAATTTATGGTGTCAGACAGATTCGATTGAGAGAAATCCATTCGAATAGAGATCCTAACTGAAAGTAACTGAAGAGAAGAATAAGAGATTGGGATTTCTAGGGTTAGAGAATCTAGGGTTTGTGTGTGGAATATTTTGAACAGAAGAGGTTTTTGCTGAAGAGGGATCTGTGACACAAAATACCACTAAAAAGGATGAAGAAGATGACTTACAGAGGCACAGCAAAGAGGAGGAGCCTACGAATCAGAGATCAATTTTCTGGTAAGGATCTTCCTAGTACTGCTATTGAACCTATTGAGTTGGAAGTTTTAGAATCTGTAAATACTTCATTTGCTTCTGCTGATACTAACATTCACAACTTAGTAGAGAATCGACCTTTAGGTGAATCACTTGTTAATCAAAATGACTCAGAACCTAGTAATCATGAGACTAGAGATGAAATGGGGGAAGAAAATGACATAGACAAAGACTCTGATTTTGAAGAACCTAAAGAAGGTTTGAGGTTTTGGAAAAGATCTGCTAAGTTAAAATATAAAGATAACTATAGAAAAAAGAACTGTGTTGTGTGAGAGGGGCATTAAACTAGAAGATTATACTGAACCACCTTATCAGTTGGTTAATTTGTTTGAAGAAATGAACTGGTAGAGTTGGGTAACCACTAGTAGGACTGCAATTGTACCTCTGGTGAAAGAGTTCTATTCCAATGCTGAAATTGGTACAGAGATTGGGAGGCCAATTATCACAACGAAAGTAAGAAAAAAGTCCATTACTGTGGATATTGAACAGATTGCTTTGGTTGGATCCTTGCCTGTTGTGGGAGCATTTGATTATACCAAATAGCAAAAAGATCAGTGGAAGAAGAAATTGAGCAAGGAAAATCTGGTAAAGCTGTTATCTGGAAATCCACGAGCAATATGGAAAGGTGCAAGGCTCTCTAAATTTGAACTCACCCCAAAAAGCAATGTTTTGCATATGCTGGTATGCTCATCATTGCTGCCTCATGCCTACAGATCTTCTGTGTCATTGGAACAAGCTGTGCTGATAGGGAAGTTGTTGTTGAATATTCCTTATAATTTGGCCTATCACATTTGGTATGTTATAGCACAAGCAATTAAGAAACCAGAAAATAACTCAAGGCTGCCTTTTGGGGGTTTGGTTACTGAACTTATCCTGCAAGCTGGAGTAAGGCAAGAAGCTGATATGGAAGTTGTCAAGCCATTGTCTTTGATAGCTGGCACTTCAGTGAAAAGAAGCCAAGGCCAGCTGGGAAAGAAGAATCCCTCAGTGGCACCAGAAAATCTACAACCTAAAGAAGGAAGGGAAGACGCTTCAACTTCTTAAAGCATGGAAGAAAGAATCCTAACCCTTCAAAAGAACCAAAAAATTCTGATGAATGAAGTGAAGGAACTAAAAGTTGGTCAACAGAAGATTATTTAGATGCTGGAAAGGATTCATGGAGCTACCCACTCAGATCTGAGAGCTGATTGAAAGAGATGGCAGTATTCGAATAGGATATTCAGATGTTCGAATAGTGTATTCAGATGACCAGATTTCTGTAGTGGCTTATTAGAATCATTTGAACTTGTTTTGCAATTTTCTTTTTGTTGGTTTTATTTTAATGAACTTGTTTTGTTAAAAGACAGAATAGTGCTGATTGACTTGTTTTTGCTTAAAAATTCTGATTGCTGTTTGCAATGGTAAATTTGTTTGAATGTGATGGAAACTAGAATTTTTGGGAATTAATTGCCTTGGGAGAAATTAGTGTTACTTGCTGGAATTTGATTAAGCTGAGCTTAAGATTTGGAATTTCAAGACGTATGTTATTTGCCCTGTGTCTTAAAGTTGATTGGTTTGTGAATGGAATTAGTTTGAGACTTGTTTACTTAACACTTGTCTTGATGAATGAATTTATGAAAGATTAATGCATTTTATGGATTTCTAGCTATAGTGGAGAC
>JAVXUM010000011.1:8334845-8345099 GCA_035590655.1 Pouteria glomerata | reverse complement strand
CCGGATTTCGACAGAAGCAAGCAAAGCCATTAATAGTTGTATGACCAAGAAATAGATTACCAAGGGAGATTTCCAAGACTCAAGCCTGCTTAAGCATACAACATCTTTGTGCATAAGGAATTAAATAACCAAATTAGCAGCTAAGGTAAAAATTACATAATGAATTATAACGGGAAAATGAGCCTTACTTCATCAATCCAATTAGTTTTGCCCACCAAGCACCTGCCATACTCCACTTGCCAACCTCCATAGCCCATAAAATAAGACATATCGCTTGCACAAGAATAACAAGGAGCGAGAATATGAAAATGGACCACAATAAAAGCAATCTCCCACGAGAGCGAAATCCTATAGAGAATCAATGACGTGTTAGAATTAGTAGGATGAAAACAACTGCAAGTTAAAAATTATTCATGGCACAAAGGAGAAACATTGTAAAGATAGCCACCACAACACTAGCAATAAAATAATTCCTTCCAGTACCGCTTGAGTACAATGAAAGAGGTGAAGGGTAACATTGGATATGGAAATGAGTCTATGAAATAGCTTAACCTTGCTTTAGGAACAAGTAATTTTAAAATTTTTAGTTAACGATGGTTGTCATCCCTAAAGTGGTCCTTCACTTGATCTTAAACTTGTATCGAAACACATGCATGACTTCATTTTCCTAACAAGTCTTTTATTGGTTTTACCGCTGTTTATTTGTAAGAAAGGTATTTCCTCATGCAGTTTGTACTAAATTTCTTTTATGTTTGTACTAGTCTCGCTTAAAAACTGAAACTAAGTTGATTGATACGAGTCTTCAAAGCTCCACTTTGGCTACTGGTAGTAAGAAATTTCTATGAACCTTCTTGATTTCATCAAAGAAAAGAAAAAGAAAAAGAACCAATTTATAAATACATCAAATCAACTTCAAGAAGAACTAACTTCCAATGACAAATAATGACTTCATGAAGGAGCAGTTCACAAGTAGAAATAATTGGCGCCTTGACAGTTGCATATGGTACCTAACCTCAGCCTTTGGTTAGCCAAATCAAGAGTAGCAAATCTCTAGAAATCAACGCGGAGCACTTGAAACAAGACTTCCCTATATATCAATCTTCATCTTCGTCACTCCCCGGCAAAAATGGATGCCTCATTTCCTCTTAAAGAGGCCAACCTCTTCAGACTAATAATAGTCGATTGAGACCTTCCAAAGAAGAAGGAAGAAGAGGGGCAATATCTAGCAACAACAAGATTTCTTCTCCATCTCCGACAGTGTTCTTGTAAATGACAAACCAGAAGAGAAGAATATTGTAGTATCTCCAGCAAGGCCTTCGACATTGTATTGTCGACGAGCGAGATGAGAAGCTCTCGGTTCAGGCAAGATATTTCACTTTTGGTTGACGAAGTGGAATGGGTTAGCGGATGTTTGAGACATCACTCCGCTAGACAATGGCAAAGGCGAGCTATGAAACAGAGCTGCAGAGGCAACCAAAGGACTCAAATCAGGGGGCTTGAGAACATAGAGGAGGAACACGTCATCGTTGAAGTGGAAGGGGAGAAGCCAAGAAGTAGTACTTTTGTCCTAGAAATGAATATGGGGGCACTGGCTAGGTTTTCAGAAGAATTTGTAGGTGACAGGTCTAGGTGCCATAGATGTAATCACTCTTTCAGTGAGGTTGTTGCGGTCCCAAAATTGTTGGCAAATGGTGCTACACGGAACTAGTGAGGGAGAATCGGGATGCAACTTCAAAGTCACTGTTGAGGATGAGGAAGAGAGGGCTAGGTTCTTCCGAAAGCATGTGGTGGGTCGATTGGAAGGATGGAAAGAGGTGGAACGAAAGATAATGATGATGAAGATGTGGGCTGAGAAAAGGTGGAAGTTGATAGCAAAAAAGGAGGTGAAAGATCTTCACAGTGTTGGTTTGAAGACTTCCCTGTTATGCTCGACTGCCAGGAATCAACTGGAAGCTGCTACCATTCGTTCACAAAGCCAAAGGTGTTGTGGATGTGGGCCATGGGTATACCTATCCGTTTATGGTCAGATGACATCTTCCGAGCAATAGGAGATGTTTGCAGTGGATTTTTGGGAGTTGATAAGGAGACAACAGAGAGATCCCATTACGGCTAGGCTCAAGTGTGCGTTAGAGGCCTAAGGACTAAAATTCTGGCATTTATCTCGAAAGGGGGAGGAAGATTTAGCTTCAACATGCCAATTTTTGCGCTAAAGCTGGGCCTCAGGTGTGTCTTTCGAGTTCAAATCGCGGAGAAAATAGATATAGAGTAGATTTGCCAAAGCCGGAGAAGACTAAAGAGCCAGCACATGGTAGTTAGGATAACCCCACAAGACAAATAGGACACGTGGTTGGTACAGCGTTGGTCAGCCACAAAGATATGCAGCTGTACATCAACATGGGATAGTTACATGTGACATCGTGGAGACTCGACACATGAATTCATAGAATTCTAGAAATGGGCCAATTCAAAATGGGTCGAGTAAAGATATTCTTCTAAATAGGCTAAAGGAGAGATAAGGCCACTAGGGAGATATCAAGAAGACGGATCCCATCAAAGTTTGGGCTAACCTAGGGGTCCAGGAAACCAAGGGCTAAACTTAGCTCAAGCACAAGACAAAACTTGAATGAGTTGAAAGCTAGGGCTATCCAAATTGCTTGGACAAATTGAAATAAATTCAGCCCACTTAGGCAACTGAAGGCCCAAACCAAGAATGGAGCCATGGATAAGTTAAAACGTTTACATTCAAGACCAGGCAAGTTATTGGATCAGGTTTATGGGGTTGGGCCCTCCATGGTTTCACATCCATCAAACGCTTCTTATCCGTCATCACCTTCTTCTTCATGAACATTCCACATCCCTAACTTTAGCACTTTGAAAGGAAGGAAGAGGAGTGCTATCAGGGAATTAGAGCTTAAGGATAGAGATTGGGAGATAATGGGGGGATTACTAAGAAACAATAGAGAGATGGAAACAAGTACATGGGCTTTAGTGGGTGGAGAAAAGCATACTCCATACCTTAGAAGAACAGGTGGAAGGAGCAAACTTTTCAAGTGATGGGTTTTGTGGAAATGATGGCAATGATGGCAATAATGACGAGGCACTGGTGGGATGGCAAAAGGGGTTCTAGAGAAGGGGCAGTAGACATTGGAGCTTTGGAAACAAAAGAAACAAGGATAATCCAGGAGGAAGAGTTCACAAAGGGCCAGGAAGCATTAGATTGTGAACCAATGGTTGTTTTAACTACCATGGGTCTTGTGAAGGGAAATGAAGTTTTGTTGGGTTGTTAGGGGATTGTTGCGGGATCGATCAAAAGGTGTTCAATTGAGTCTTAAAAAGGGTAAAAAAATTTGAGAAAACATTAAGAGTGTCTTATGGGATCAAGGAAAAGATTGACCAATGGTTTTTAGAAATTAAGGAGAGGAAAACAACCCTAGACAATCACAACGACAATAGTAAGGGGAAAACTGGGAGAGAAAAGAGGGAACTGAAGATTCCAGAGTGCTTGGTGAATAAATAGGGAGGGGGAGGAGAGGCAAGTAGAAGTTAATTATTGTTTAGATTTTAGAATAGTAAGTTGAAACGTGAAGGGGCTTCAAAGGGAGGGAGAAAAAATCAACTATCATAATGGCATTGAAGAGATGGAAACCTGATTTGGTGTGTTTTCAAGAATCAAAGATAGAAGAATTTGATGAGAGGGGCATGCTGGAGATTTGGGAGGTAAATGGGTGACGTGCTTAGACTTACCCGCTATGGGAACTTTAAGGGGGATTATGATTACATGGGATGGAAGGATATTAGTGTTGGAGTAAGCTAAATTAAGGACGTTTTCTGTCTTTGGATTGTTCTACGGATGTGGGGATGACTTCAAATGAGTGTTTATAGGAGTCTACAAGCTTGTTGCAATGTCAAAGAGGGAAGATTGTTTGGACAAAATAGCTACAGGATCGTCCAGTTAGGAGTACCCTGTTATGATAGAGAATTAAGTAGTGGGTAGTTAATAACAACCTACCAAAAGAAGGAAGAGGAACTGCTAACTGCTGCTGTAACAAAAGGAGGTAGTTAGGCAGTTATCCCTGAGTTAGTTAGGAAAAAGGGAGGGAAAAGTAGTTAGAAATAACTGGCCTGTAACGAGGTCCATAAATAGAACTAGAGGAAGACCATTTGTATTGTCAGAGAAATATAAAATTCAGTTTCAGTTCCTGTTTTCTTTCCAAATTCTACTATCTTCTTCCCTAGCCATAACAGTGGTATCAAAACAAGGCTGATTCTTGACCTGCTGTTAGAGAGAAAACCACCATGGCCGAAGGAACTAGAGCAGCGCAAGAAGCAAAAAAGATGAAGGAAGCTATTAGACTTTTGAGGGAAGGCAGTGAGAGGAATGCAAGAGAGAGAGGGGAGATTAAGAAATCTCTTAGAGAGTTGGGAGATATCAAAGAAATGATTGTAGCCATGAGTCTAAAGCATGATCATATGGCAAGCCATGTGTATGGGAAGTCACATCAAGAAGGAAGCGGAGATTCAAGGAGGCAACCACCAGAGGAATCCGAGAGTGTTCCAACAGAATTTCATGCTCTCGGTGAAAACCCACTAAGGTCAGAAAATCCTCACCCTTCTTCCTTTCCCTTTTATCAAAGAATTGCCAAGATTGAATTTCCTAGATTCTATGAGAAAAATCCTAGTGGGTGGTTGTATAAATGTGAGAGATTTTTTAAGTATAATGCTGTGAACAATATGGATAAAGTGAAGTTGGTAGCGCTGCACTTGGAAGGGTCTTCACTGCAATGGTTCCAATGGTTCGAGAGATGCCATCATCCCATCACATCGGAGGAGTTTAAACATGGATTGCTAGCAAGATTTGGGCCCAATTCCTATGAAGATGCAATGGGTGAATTAACTAAGCTCAAGCAAAACTCCACAGTTAAGGCTTATTAAGAAAGGTCTGAAGTCTTGGCCAACTAAACTCAGAACCTACCTGAGTCCTCCTTTGTTAGCTGTTTTATAAGTGGATTAAAGGAGGAAATTAGAGCAGGAGTATTGATGTTCAAGCCCAACTCCATCACCAATGTAATAGGATTGGCAAATTACAAGAATCTAGCATTGACGCCATCTTGAAGACAAAATGGTGTCTAAACCATCTGCAGTTGCTAGAGATTAGAAGAATGTGGGCAACAGAGATCAATACAAGAAGATGTCCAAACACTTCGAAAAGAAGAAGGCTAAAGAGCTATATTTTAAATGTAATGAGAAATACACAAAAGGCCATATATGCAGCAAAAAACAACTGTATGCTACTAAAGAGGATGAAAAGGAAGTAGCCCAGAATATGGAGGGAGAAGAAGAGAAAGAAAAAGAACAAATCCAAAAGGAGGAGCCGCAGATTTCCCCAAATGCAATTACTGGATCCATTTCTTATAGAACTATGAGAGTGAAGGGAAATGTAAAGAAGAAACTCCTTATAATCTTGATTGATTCAGAGAATACTCATAATTTCCTGAGTGTTGAGGTGGCAAAGAGGACCAGCACTGAAGTTAAGGAACTGACCCCCCGTAGGTTGTAGTTGCTGATGGGATAAGACTCATAAGCCCAAATATGTGCAGGAACTTCCAGTGGGAGATGCAGGGAGCCAAATTCCAGGCTAATGTAAGGATCCTACAGTTGAAGGGATGTGACATGGTATTAGGCACACAATGGTTAGCCACATTGGGGACAGTCAAGTGGGATTTCATAAATTTAAGTATGGAATTTCTCTTGGGGGAAGAAAACATCTGTTGAAAGGATGAAGGAAGGAGGAATTAAAGATGGGTGACTCTGGACAGATGGGGAAATATCTACAAAAGCAACCACAAGAGGTCATAGCACAGCTGTGCTCACTGGAGGCTACTGTCAACAAGGAAGCAGAGGATTATGGCCAGGAGATAGAAGCCATACTCTCAAAGTTTGCAAAAGTATTTCAGGAACCAAAGGAGCTGCCCCCTTTCAGATCACATGATCATTGTATCCCCCTCAAACGAGGAGTCGAGCCTACAAATGTTAGACCCTACAGGTATCCTTACTTCTAAAAGGCAGAAATTGAGAGGCAAGCAAAAGAAATGTTACATTCTGGTATCATACGACCAAGCATCAACCCTTACTCCTCTCTGGTGCTCTTAGTTAGGAAGAAGGATGGCACTTGGAGAATGTGTATAGACCATAGAGCACTAAATAAGGCCATTGTTAAGGATAAATTCACTATACCCATCGTAGATGAATTGTTAGATGAGTTGTGTGGAGCCAAGTATTTTTCTAAACTAAATTTGAGATTCGGCTACCATCAAATCAGAGTTAAAACCATTGATATAGAGAAAACTGCATTTAGAACCCATGATGGACACATTGAGTTTTCAATAATGTCATTTGGGCTCACAAATGCTCCCTCTACATTCCAAAATTTAATAAATGAACGTTCCGAAGAAAGTTCATACTAGTGTTCTTTGATGATATTTTGGTCTATAGTCATTCCTAGGAAGAACATTTGCAGCACTTGTAGCTGATCTTGGAAAGGTTGAAACAGCAACAGTGTTTGCTAAGAGGAGCAAATGCGTGTTTGGAAGGACTAAAGTGGAATATTTAGGCCATTTGGTGTCAGAAAGAGGAGTTGTTGCAAAACCCACAAAGCTGCAGACCATAAACACTTGGCCAATACCAACCACTGCCAAGGAGTTAAGGAGTTTTTTGGGCTTAACAGATTACCACAGAAGGTTCATCCAGAATTATGGAAAAATCTGCTCTCCTCCCACTGTTTATTGAAGAAAAACTCATTTGTGTGGACTCTGGAAGCTATTGCAACCTTCAACCAGCTCAAGGAAGAATTGGCCTCAGCACCAGTGCTTGCTTTACCAGACTTTAAGAAGAAGTTTGTGGTGGAATCTGATGCTTCAAGAATGGGTCTAGGAGCTATACTGATGCAAGAAGGACATCCTATAGCTTATTGGAGCAAAGGAATTGCAGCTAAAGATCAAGCCCTCTCAACATATGAAAAGGCATTAATGGTTGTTGTCGTGGCAGTATTAAAATGGAGATGCCATTTGCTAGGAAGGCACTTCACCATCAAAATTGACCACCAAAGTCTCAAGTATATATTAGAGCAAAGAGTGGGCACTCCATTCCAACAGAAATGGATAACTAAGATTTTGGGCTTTGATTACACTATAATTTACAAGAATGCTAAGGATAATCAAGCTGCATATGCATTATCAAGGAGGGCGGAATTCATTGGTGCTGCAGATACAATAGCAAGTCTTCATGCCTTGTCTTGTGTGTCCACTGGATGGTTAGAGAAGGTGAAGTTAAGCTGGGAGGAAGACAAATAGATCAAACAACTGATTCATGATCTGCGACAAAGCAAGAACCATGCTGGATATGCTTGGGAACAAGGAAACTTAACATATCATGACAGGTTGGTGGTAGGAAAACAAGACGTTAGGAAGAAATTGATTCAAGAGTTCCATTCTTCTCTCTTAGGAGGGCACTCAGGCATAAGTAAAACAACAAAAAGGCTGCAACAGAGTTTCTATTGGAAAGGGATGCAATAAGAAGTGACAAGGTTTGTCTTGGAATGTGATACTTGTCAAAGGTTCAAATGAGAGAATGTGAAATATCCAGGGCTGCTACAACCCTTGAGCATTCCAAATAGAATTTGAAGTGACATCTTAATGGATTTTATTGATGGCCTACCTAATTCTCAAGGCAAAACAATGATCTTTGTAATAGTAGACAGGCTCACAAAATATGGGCATTTCATGGCTTTAGGCCACCCTTATACATCTAAGGAAGTGGCCAAGGTATTCTTTAATCAAGTATTCAAACTTCATGGTCTTCCTTCCACCATTGTTTCCGATAGAGACGCTGTCTTTACAAGTCAATTTTGGCATGAACTCTTCACTCTCCAAGGCTGTAAATTATGCCTTAACACTACTTATCATCGCCAATCCGATGGCCAAACAGAGATCCTAAACAAATGTTTGGAAAATTACCTAAGATATATGACGAGAGATCACCCTAGACAGTGGGTTAAGTGGCTCTCATTGGCTGAGTGGTGGTACACTACCACCTATCATTCAGCTATAAAAACTACTCCCTATTTTGCAATCTATGGTCAAGAGGCACCTGATCACACTTTTTGCTTAAACAAACCATCGGCAATAGCAGCAATAAAGATTTGGGTGCAAGAGAGAAGAAGTATCATTCAACAACTAAAGGAAAACTTGAATCAAGCCCAACAAAGGTTGAAACAAAATACAGACAAAGACAGATCTGAGAGGGAATTTTGGTTGGAGATTGGGTCTACCTCAGGCTGCAACCATACGAACAATCTTCAGTGGCTCTACCTAAAAATATGAAGTTATCTCTTAGGTTCTATGGGCCCTACCAGGTCATAGAAAGGGTTTGCTCAGTGGCCTACAAGTTGCAACTACCAGTAGCGGCTAGGCTTCATCTAGTGTTTCATGTTTCGATGTTAAAAAAGAAGCTGGACTCATCAGTGACAGCTAGCCCCAATCTGCTGCCAGTAAATACAGAAGGAAGGCTGCAGCTAAAGCCTTTTGCTACGCTAGACAGAAGAAGTGTTAGGAGGGGACGCAAAAGTGTGGAACAGTGGCTGATTCAATGGGAGAACTATTTTCCTGAAGATGCAACCTAGATCAATTGCTCAGAAATTCAAGCAAAGTACCCTTACTTCCAGCCTTGAGGACAAGGCTGTTTTCAGGGGGAAGGGAATATTATGATAGAGAATTAAGTAGTTGGTAGTTAATAACAACCTACCAAAAGAAGGAAGAGGAACTGCTAACTGCTACTGTAACAGAAGGAGGTAGTTAGGCAGTTATCCATGAGTTAGTTAGGAATAAGGGAGGAAAAGTAGTTAGAAATAGCAGGCCTGTAACGAGGTCTATAAATAGAACTAGAGGAAGACCATTTATACTGTCAGAGAAATATAAAATTCAGTTTCAGTTTCCGTTTTCTTTCCAAATTCTGCTATCTTCTTCCCTAGCCATAACACACCCTTAATATGTAGGAGAGAATTTCAGCTTGAGCAGATTCATGGATTACAGGAAAGGTTGCACATCTAGTTACAAAGAGCAATGAGAAATTTCAACGATTTAATTGAAGATGTTCAGCTTGTAGATCTTCTGTTGGCAGGAGGACAATATACATGATCTAGCTCATGCAGCAGGTCCAGAATTAATCATTTCCTTATCTCCAAAGCATGGGAAGAACGCCTTTTTTTTTTTTTTCAGTGGAGCAACCCAGAGTGTACTTCCAAGAATAGTATCAGATCATTTTTCCATCTTATTGGATTGTGGAGGCATCAAGGGGGGACCAGGCATATTCAGATTCAAAAAATATAGTTGTTGGGTGATGGATTCAAAGAGATAGTGGTTGGATGGTGGGCTGGTTACTAGGTAAAGACAATAGCTAGTCATGTCTTTGCTATGAAACTGAAGAACTTAAAAGGGATTTGTTCAATGGAATAGGGAGATCTTTAGCAATGAGGAAACGAGGGAGAGGTCTTTATTACAAGACATTTCTAGATTCCATCAAAATGAAGAGTTGGACCAATTGACTGAGAAGGAAGCTTGGGATAAGGATGGCATGAAAATAAAGTAGGGCCCACTAGCGACAACGGAGAAAATTAGCTGGAGATAAAAATCTAGAGTTTTGTAGTTGAAGGAGGGGGATAAGAACACAAAATTCTTCCACAAGATGGCCATTTTGCATAAAAGAATCAACATAGGGAAGATCATCATTGATTGTAGAGGCAAGATCATTATTGATTGTAGGCTACTCGGAGAGGATGAAGAGGTTAAAGAAGGCATTGAAATTTTATTCTGGCTTGCTCACAAAAAGGAAACAATGGAGACCACAGTTGGATAATTTGGAGTTTGTGGAGATCCCCTTGAAGGAAGCTAGAGCTTTGGAAGAGGAGTTTTCAGAAGGAGGAAGTGTGGCAAGCCCTGAAATCTTTGAATGGTGACAAAGTTGCAGAACCAGATGGAATGTCAATGGCATTCTTTCAACACTGCTGGGGAGTAACAGAAGACGATGTTATGAAGGTATTCAAGGAATTTCACAAAAATAAGGCTTTTGCTGCGAGTCGCAAAGCTTCCTTCATTGCCTTGATTCTTGAGAAGGCAGGGTCATAAGATATCGTGGTTTTCTAACTGATAAGTCTAATAGGGTGTTGTACAAACTAATTGCCAAGGTGCTTACGGTGATTTT
>JAVXUM010000011.1:8306070-8317090 GCA_035590655.1 Pouteria glomerata | reverse complement strand
TTTCAGTTTTCATTTCAGAAAAGAAAAACGACAACAGAAAGCACAAAACAGAAAACAACAACAGAAAAACAAAAACAAAAAAACGACAGCGTTACCAAACGGCCCCATAGTGATGCAAATTGGATTTCTGATAGTAAAGACACCAAGTCCAAGTGTAGCTATTTCATGAAAATCCTCAAAACAAACATGTATAGCTAGATCTACTATGGAATCTGAGTTCATAACATTAGATAAGGTCGGAGAAGAAGCTGAATGGCTTCGTAACCTTTTAGAGGATATTCTTATGTGGCCAAACCTGTGTCCGCTATTTGCATACATTGTGATAGTCAATTAGTAATAGGAAGGGCACGGAATACTATGTATGTTGGTAAGTCATAACACATACGTCGTAGACATAATACTGTAAGACGGTTAATCTCTAATGGAATAATATCCATTGATTATGTAAGATCAAAGAATAATATTGCTGATCCTTTAACAAAAGGTTTAACTAGAGATCAAGTGTATAGTTCATCGAGGGGAATGGGTTTAAAGCCTATAAATCGAGAATCGCTACAATGGCAACCCAACCTAGTTGACTGGAGATCTCAAGATCTAGGTTCAAAGGGACAACCGAATTGTGGGGGTGCTAGTTGAGATCACTAAGGAATTAATTCTTATACCCTTTCCTATGATAAAATGAATAGTGATAACCTGAACTGTGTGTTAGGATAAGCTTCGCTTTTAATAATCTTTATATCTTGAAAGTTCAAATGGGGTATGACAGGATACTCTTAATAAGTGATCATCTATATTGAGTGAGAAGGGGCTGCTTCTATGAGAATAGATAAGGCTACATTCTTTATAGCACTCAATGAAATTACCAAGCACCTCCAAGGCCAAAACGGACAGAATCAAAAGAACCAAACTTTGTTAGAGAGGAACTATGTGAATATTATTGTCTTGGTTTATACAAAAATTGAACAGTTCAAGACATCAAGTTCACTGGTTAGAAAATAAACCCGATAATATATCACTAGGGAAGGTTCAAAACCAAAAGCTATCTATTCTGATGCAGTAACTTTCCATTGTACTCTGTGTCGAGTCTGCATCTGCATTTGCATTTGCATTTTAGCCATGTTATTCATGTGGGGGGGATTATTGGAATTCATGGTTTAGCCATGATGTTTTCCAAACATTAAGCCAATATTTATGTGGGGTTCACGTAATATTAAATTTAGATTAAATATGGAATTGAAAGTATTCCATATAGACTCTATAGCCTTATATTCAGTTGTTCAAAATCATGAATAACTTGAATGAAAATTGGCTTCAAATGAGAGACCATGGCAATATGAAAGTGGGTTTGTCCCACATTGAAAATCCATGAAAAAGTCCATAGAGTTATATATGCTAAGATTAGTGAAAGGGGAAAAGCCCAAGGGTCGCCTATGTATGATGAATGGGAACGCCCTATTTGGGTTAGCCCATATCACTTATGTGGGTCATTCAACCCAGATTGGATTTAGGTTTGGGTCGAGTCAATACATGGGTGTGAGCCGAATCAAAATTCTGTTATTTTTAACATATACATATCTTCCCAATAGACCAACAAACACAGCATTTCCCAACAGTCCAACAGACATATCTCTTCCAAATAAGACATGACTGATGTCTGTTCCACTAATAGACATAGAAAATTTACATGAAAAACAAGTTAGAGTTTTTACATAGAAAATTTGCATAAAAGATTTTTTTTTTCCTTGCATACAAAGAGTACAAACAAAGCATTGGTTCGCTAGAACACACAAATTGTCGCTTCTTTTTGTGTGTGTAATCATTCTATCCTGGGAGACTGACGTCTGTTAAACCCAGAAGTTTTTGTGGGGGGCGAATTCAGTTTTAAGGAGATAGTGTCCAACATTACGCTTGATCAGTGCATTCGGATTTCTGCCAAAATTGTAAGTTTTTATTTGTGTAATTTTCCTTTCCAAAATAGTGACTAATTTGAATTTTTTCAACACATAACTTATCACAAAATTCCATAGAAGTTGAAGGATTATATGCCGACAACGACGCCGAAATAGGTTCTTGTCGAAAGAGAAAACTAAAATAAAGGGTTCGTAATTGAAACTCGATCTCCGTACGCTGGAACCCACCAATTCCATATTTCGATCGATGTTCCCAATTTGGTTTCCATTTCAATTCCAAACCTTAACTTGGATTTTTAACCTCTTCGAATCCGATTTCCAGTAATCTCATTAAAGATTTTTTGATTGTTTTGATTTGAATCAGTGTTTAGGCTTTGGTTTTATTTGTGCGCTGAATAACATGAAAATCGAAGAGCTGGATGAAATTAATCAAATGCAAGGAGTTACACAATACAATAGGATTTGATAGCAGCCACAATCGACATTGGAAAAGCTAATAGTAAACCAAAATAGGCGGCGATTTAACAATCTATATTATAACATCTAATCCTGATTGTATATCTATAATACAGTATATTGTTTAGATAATGTATTATTTAGAGATCTCACATTCAATTAGTTCTTTATTCGCAGTTTTTCATTTAAGTTTTTGTTTCTGTGTTTGTCTGGTGCTAGTGATTGTGGGTCGTTGTAGGGTCCAGCATTGGCAGTGGTGAGGACATTGCAGTTACCAACAAAAAATTTGATGATGGGTTGCTAGAAGCCATAGAAGAAAAAAAAAAAGGTTTAGAGTTTGTGAGAGATAATGATACCAGTGGCACAACTGTCTATATAATGAAAAATTTAACAGAATTAGGAGCAATAATAATAGACAAAAGTCAATGCTAACCATTTTTTAAAATAAAAGAGATATATATGAACTTTAAATGTTGAGAGGTATATATGTAATTAGCTAATGTTTAGGGGAGGTAGGTGAAATTTACCCTAACAACAACAACAACAACAACAACAACAATAATAATAATAATAATAATAATAAATTAATTGGGAGAGTTTATTGGTTGGAAAAAATCATACTTCATGGCCCATGTGAGTAATATAGGGGGTTGATAAGTTGGAAGGGCTCGGTGGCGCAATTTCGAAAGAACACGAAAATAAACTCATGGGAGCTACTTGGTCACTCTTGATTGTCTATTATTGCAATCATGCAACCTATGCTTCATCATAAGGTAGTTGCATAAAAGTCGCTCTATTGACTGGCATAAGAACAAATTCGTGGAGAACAAGTAAATGGTAGAGGTAAAGCGGGCCATCCCTAGAAGCATAATTAGTTTCCCTAGATAGTCGCCAACGCCGCAACTTAGAGCATTATGCGTGATGTGCAACTCTCTATCGCCTCTCTCGTACGCATTGGCTATGAACTTAAGGATACAATTCATGCATGCACCTTGTGATTGTCATCGTCACCTGCAAATATTGCCATCGTCTGCGAATTGTCATCCGACTTACGCCTTTTTCCACTGCTTGAATTAGGTTAATTTCTATGCACTTAGCACTAGATTTGTTTAGGGTAAGGGTGGGACTAAAGTCAATGTGCCTAATATCCTTAAAGAATGCACTTTGTTGTGCAGCTGAAGGCGTCCAGTGCATGTCCACAGTAGCAGTAGTACCATGGAAGACCTACTCTATAAAATCCTCGTGCTCATTTTTTTTTTTTAAATTTCAAAATAAAGGGTTTAAATTTCAAACAAATGGTCATTATAATGAAATTAAAATTACAGGGGATATATGGAGGGTGTTTGGGACTCTAAAAAATACTGAAAAATTCTCAAAAACTCTAAAATTCTTTACTACTTTTTACACATTCACACATATTACAACTCTAGAAAAAATTACATAATTCAATTTTGATTAATAGAATAACTATAATTTTTTTTTTTAATGTGACCACCGTTATCTAAGTTACCAAACAAAACCCATTATAAATATTTTTTGAAGAAATTTGAAAACCGTTCCGACGGATTTCAAATCTGTTCCGAAGGATTTCTCAACTTTTTGTCAATATCTTTTACTATTCATCTCTAAAAAATGTGGTTTGCCACCAAACACCCAAATATCACTCAAATCACGTTTTTCATTATTTTTCGTTATTTTTTGTTGCTCTAAACACCCTCATAGAAAGAACGCACCTCCACTATTGAATTCCACCAATGATTTGAAGTATCCTAAGTGCACTTGTCAAAGTTCTAGCCCATTCCAATAACAATCGTATTAGGGGACTTCATGTACACCCATGTCATCCACTCCCACTTGAGTTTTTCTATTTGACTTTTGATTTGGGAGACATATAGGGCTTTGCCAGTTATGTGATTAAAATCTTCGGTTAATTTTGTGTGACAGAATAAGGACAAATAATTCTCCCTCTAAAACCCATTATCTATAAATGTAGAAATCATCTAAAGTAAGAGCCGAGTGTGTTGATAGTCTTACTTTGTAGTGATTTGGGATTTTTAGATTTACAAGATAGTGTCAATGGTCTCCTACTCGTTCTAGCCAAATGTGTAGTAGTGGTTATCCGATCCATCCATACTATTTAAAAAAAAATACAGTTAGAAGAAAACCTAGTCACAATAATTGAAAAATACAATAAAATGTTTACAATGGTTTAGTAATTGCAATCAGATTTTAAACAAAAATAAATAATAATGGACATAACAACTGAAATAATAACAATTGATGTATGAAATTGTGTAAATTGCACATGTTTTTCTAAATTGGTTGAAATACTATTTGAATGTGATAAGAAGGGACCGTTCAAACAGGGTTAGTCCTCGCATTAGAGGGAGCTCCAAGATAGGACTCTATCCGATCGAGGACACCTCGATCCTTCTGATGTGTGCAACAATGCACACGAAAGAGGGGTACACGTCCCTATTTCACAAATACCAAAATAAAAAATTACACCCAACAACAAATATTGGCAACCAATTTGACCCAAACGATCACAGAAAGGGTAGTTGAAATCCACAACCAAGAGGATCCATACTAGTATGAGGGTGTTAGACAGTGAGAGAGAGATACAGGTTGAAAGATGGGTTACAGCTAAAGATTGTATGTCTGACAAGAAAAGAGAGATAACTTATGAGATCATCTTCTGAAACTCTGAAGCCGATAGGAGTGTTTTATTTCTTTCTTGCCTAACACAAAGACACATGCCTTTCAAATCAGAGTGACTCGTGTGACTTGGAAGAGACGCTCTTTCAAATCACAACAGGAAACGAGGTTGTTTGCCTTGTATTTTCACCAAACAAACTGGACCACTATTAAATTCGAAATTACAACAACTATTTTCATTCAAAACTATTTGAACGGGTACAATCAAGCATATTCAAATGGAGTCCTGTCAAAAAGTTCTGAGTAAACCTTCTAACACAAAAGTTTGACGCACTACAACTTTCCATTAGACACTGTCCGAACGAGTACTATTTAATACAAAATTTGAGTTGTCTTTCCAAACATTAGAGTAACTGATAAATTATACTTTTTCTATTTTTATCTTCCAAACACCTCTCATGTTGTTTTCAATTCTTTTTGTCCTTGACCGATTTGAGGTGATTTTAAAAAAATTCAACCATTCAAAAAATTCCGAAAGTCTTTAAAGGAAAATTTTGAATCACTCAAGAAGGTAAAACAAAATTTCCTAAAATTATTTTGCTGCTTTTTTTTTCCCCTACCAAACAACTGAAAATAAGGAAAATAACCGTGTATTAATTGAGATTTTTTATCAAAACAAATAAAACATCAACCTAAAATGTTTTGACGAATGAATTGTGCTCAAAGTAGCCTACTCTCGCAATTTTTGAGTATTTATACCTCCGAGCTCACATCCCTGGTCCCATCCTTGATAAACAAACCCCCCACTTTGTTTCTCCAATAAAAAGAAATATAACAACAATAAATAAATAAACAAAAACTCATTACCATTGCACACCATAGCCATACAAACGCTTACTATATTTTCGTAAAAAAGTTTCATTCTCTGATTGTTATTGTTTACGCGAAGCTGCACGCATTAATTCAGTTGAATCACTTTTGCTCTAGCATTGGGTTTCGAAGAGCTCCAAAATTTTTCAAAAACTTAAAAAAAAAAGAAACTCAAAAAAAGTTCCCAACGTCACTTTTACATCACTTTAACATCAACTTATAATTTTTTTTTTTGAACTTTTTCAAACTCTAAACGCCTAGTATCAGGTTTTAAAACAAATAAATGAGTCGACGTAATCAACATCATTCACCTTGCATATTTGAACATTCAAACATGCACATGTATAGAATAATACAAATGAATGCCCCCAAGGTCTAGTTGTGTTAGGTAGTGAATTTGCTCTTCATATAGGCGACTCGAAATCAAATTCCATGACTTAAATTGGAGGCGTGGTTAGGAGCCAACTCCGTGTCCCTCGGTTTACCTATTGCTACATGATTTGTTGAGAACTACAAAAATCAGTAAATTCTAGATCACAAAAAAAAAAAAAAAATTACAAATGAACGTCCATGATGTGGAAATTTACATGCTTCCAGCATCAATACTGCTTACCAAGGAATTTTTTTTTCGGTAAGTATTGCTTACCAAGAAATTTATTCATCAATGGTACAACCAAAAATTTTCACAAGTGATGATTTGAAGGAAAGAATGTTCACCAATTATGGGCAACAAAAGAGAACTGATGAAAAATTTCACTTTGAACACTAATTTTTTTTGTTACTCCGTAGTAGTCTCTTTTGGGATGCCAATAACTGAGATTGCATCGAATGCCTACCATGTTAAGCAATTAATAGATGGCCTGAATAAGACAGCAACCGGGTCTTTCATTTCACCCTCTTCATGATCGAGCAGACAAGAGAACACCGAGCAAATCCACCATGGGTAAATTTCAGCTAATAACTTTTGACACTACTCCAGCACCAACTGTTCTACCTCCCTCCCGTAAAGCAAATCTTTGTCCTAGAAGATAACAAGGAATAAAGTTAAGATTTCCTCTTCTCGGGGTTATCACCCAAGAACCTACCCAGTAAGCAAAGGCGAAAGGGCAAAAATTGGAGCCAATATGAATTAAATACTGTAATACAGAATATAATTTCAATAAATTTTGATGCAACATGTGATGCACCTCCAAATAATTCATCATGAAGGAAAATGGATGTATCAGTTTGTGAAATCACCATGTGTCAACTGAATGGGATGTCTCGTACAATTGACAAAATGTGATACACTTCTTTAGTTGTGTTTTCTTAACAAATTAACACAACTAGAAACTCAATTTGGATAATTAGGGATTTTAAATCAATAGATTTTAGATTAAATTCAATTAGGATATAAGTGAGAAAGCTAATTAGTGTAATGATACCTAGAGGTTTTCTAATAATTACAACTAAAGTAATGGTGCCACTGCAACCTAAAATAATGGAGCAGCTACCATGAAGGATTTCAAATAACTACCTTTTCCTGTAGTGATCTCAAATCCATTATAATCTATCATGTTAAATTACTCAAAAACACAATCCCTATCTAAACTAAACATGTTATATACGAGCAATTCTTCTTGAATAATTAACATTAAATCCCTTCATTTCAAATCAATATATACAAACCCAACCAAAAAATAGTTCAGCTATAAAACATGCAGCCACCACTACTGTGTGGAAAATTAAAATAATGGTAGACTACCCTTTTAAACTTAGGTTACCAACTTACCAGCAACTAGGATTGTAACATGACTCAAGCTATTTGAGATTCACTTGAGTTCAATTCGGTCTTAGGCTCACTAGAGTTTAACACGAAACATAAACGAACCAAACTTGAACCCTAATTTTAAGCCTGTTATATTATTCAAACCAACCAAAATTCAGCTTGAATTGGAACCAATTTTTTAAACTCGTAAGTTTAACGAGACTAATTCAAACACCTTACTACTTGACTCAGTTTGGTTCACTTGCCCCCTACCAACAGTGGGTGAGTATAGAATTTATCAAATACTCGCATCCAATGACACTAGGATGCAGCTATATCTCAATTTTTTTAATAATCCTTCTATTTTCTAGGATAAAATGGTATTTTATAAACTGGCATAAAATCTTTTTATGTATAAAATGGGAGTTTTCAGCCCAACTATGAGATTAACTCAACACTTTAGGTATACTTCATCCGTGCATGTCATCCTAGACATATCAAAAACAGTCCATATTCTTAATTATTGAGTACCTAAAACTAATGCTTTGCCATTTTGGAAGAGCCAACATATTTGCCACCAGACAACATATTTGCACTAGTAAATTTTCATCCATGCATTGTAATTTGAGGAATACCAAAATTTACAGAGACAAAAATAAATTATAGCAAAAGAAGGATGGCCCAAAAAAATTTGACGCTGTTAACACTTATGCTACCATGATAGAATCTGTATAGCTCAGTAGCTATTGTGTTATGCTAAGCAATAGCTCAAAAATGCTGCCACTTGGTATTTAATAGTAAACTGCAAGAGATAATAAGAAATAACTGAAAACAAAGAAAGTCAAACGATTTGGTAAGAAGTATTCAAGCATCCCCCCTACCTCTTCTCCACAGAGACATTAAAATGGCAGCAAAAAGATATTGAAACAAAATGAAACACGAAGATGTTGGTAAGCTAATCTACCTGCTTCAAGGGGAACCGGTGATATGAGCTCAAAAACAGCAGTCACATTGTCCCCAGGCATAACCATCTTAACATTCTCTGGCAACTCCACTTTACCAGTGATATCTGCCGTCCTCATGTAAAACTGAGGCATATAGTTTGAGAAAAAAGAAGTATGCCGACCACCTTCCTCCTTTGTGAGGACGTATATCTCTGCCTCAAATCTCTTGTATGTTTTCACAGTCCCAGGTTTGGCAATAACCTGTGTAACAAGAAGGAACACAAAAGACAGTTCTTATTCAGTCTTTGGATTATCAAAAATATAATAAAAACGCTTTGACTTATCAAGTATACATATTGAAAACGTCAGCCCCATGCATAAGGCTCTCATTCAAGGCAATTAAAATCGAGATTCTACTTCAAATTGATGAATGGTCCAAAAAATTGAATCATAAAATCAAATTGCAAAATCATAAGATTTTACCTAATGCCTATAGCATGAAAACATATTATATTATGCTACAATTCTTCTTTTAGATTCCTTTTTTTTTTTTTTTCTGACAAGTAACAAATTTTATCAATAAGAGAAAACAATAAAGACATACATCAAGAAAATGCCATACACAATAGTTTACCCATATCAACAAAACAAATTTTGAACAAAATTCACAAAAAATTCTATATTTAGTTTTGTACTACCTTTACCCAACTATACAATTAAGACTTTTAAAGCGTTTGGTGTAACCTACATAATTGATATTAAAATACTGACTTCATTTTCTCTTAATTTTTTGTAACAGTTGAAATGTATTTATAATATTTTATTATAGGTCTCTTGGTTTCCATTCTAACTACTATATTTAATTCATGGTAGTCAATTTGGTGGAACAATGCACAAGGTCCTCAACTAGTATAGCATAAGAAATAACACTTCATAGAATAAAAACAAAATCTACAAAAAAAAAAAAAAAAAAGTCAGAAGTGAAATAGTTGTGGCCTATCACTTAAAAAAAAACTATAAAAGTCTATTTTATTTGACAAAATTACACAAAAATCACTTAATCTTTAAAATCGGTAAAATCGCTTATAAAATCGAGATTTTACTAATTTTATGTCCCATAATCGAGATTTTACCTATTTTACCCCAATTATGATTTTATATAAAATCAAACAAGTTTTCTTGCTCTAACATTGTAAAATTGTAAGATTTTGAGATTTAAATCAATATTTTAACAATATTCTCATCACTGCAGGGACTAGAAAGAGTCATATGTGCGCAATTTTGTGATCCCCAATAAAAGTGGAGAAGTCTTTACAGACAACATGCATCAAAGTTTCTCCTTTGGACTTCCGTAACCAAAATTGACATTAATTTCATGTTTTCCAATTAGCACTTTTCCAACACTCAATGTTTCATGCATGTGTGCCTAGTGCATCACAAATCTAAAGCACCATTAAATGTTAAAGTAGTTCTCCCTTAAAATGTATGGTGCTACCCAAAATTTTACATTTTGCTACTTAGATAAATCAACTTAATTTTTTACAATATGATTTCTAATCTTCATCTTGCTCTAGCAAAAATAATGTGTGGTTGTTTCGAGCCACTTACCTGTCCTCGCTGCACATCATCTCGTTTTAAGCCGCGTAGAAGAAGACCAACATTATCACCAGCCTGGACAAATACAGAAGCACCTTTGATTGAACATCTACTGATTGTTCTACAAGCGCCTTTTGTCGCAAAATTATTTTAAATCGGTTACTTACTTGTCCAAAATCCAAGCTTTTCTTGAACATCTCAACACCAGTTACAGTAGATTTTGTTGGAGCACCCTACAATGGAAATAACAACACTAAGACCAACACCATCCCTAACATGAGAGCACACAGGTTGATCTTCAGACAAGGATCACTATGGAAAAAACAATCAAGACCATCACCACCAACTCCCAAATCAGTACATGGATTGAACATGCTGCACTCCCATAAAATTATCAGAAGTTGATTTAAATATTTTACCTGCATCAACCCCAGAACCTCAACTTCCTCCCCAACTTTAATTGTCCCTTGTTCAATACGACCAGTGGCAACAGTGCCACGTCCCTACATGAACAGGAAAAAAAAATGAAGAAAGTTGAAATTATTTGATAAACAACTTCACAAGAGAATTTGCTTTAGTTAGTTATTAATCAACTTCATAAAAATGTTTACACAAGTGCACAAAGGAATAAGAAAATTATAGCAGATCATGATTAAGATATCACTTATAAGGGATTTCAAATGCCTTAACTAATGAAGCAAAGCCGAAAAACAAGAAAAGAAAAGAAAAGAAAAATCATCCTTCCAGCATTACGGTTTATTGCTGAAATTATTTATTTATATATTTATTTTTATTTTTTTTTTGGGGGGGGGGGGGGGGGTAAGGGGTTGGAAGGAAAA
>JAVXUM010000011.1:8287084-8301454 GCA_035590655.1 Pouteria glomerata | reverse complement strand
GTGAATAGAAATGAATCAAGCTGGAATGGGTTTTAGGGCTTCTCTTCTACTTCGTGGAGACCTGGAGGGGTTTTGAGGGAGGACTTTGTTGGAATTTCAAATTTTGAAAGTGGTATCCTCCTGTTCGTTAAATTCCGTTTGGAATTGGCATCATAGAAAATAATTAGTGATTTTAAAAATCATGTTGTTATAAAATTAAATAAAATGAACAGGAACACAAGGGTCTTAATGTTTTTATTTTTTATTTTTTTATATCTTTAAAATTTTATAAATTCATAATAGAAATACATTTATTAAATCAATTTATACTTTCTTATTTTCAAAAAAAAATGAACAATTACACTCTATTTTTTTTATTTTTTTTATTTTCTATTATAAACATTTTATCAATTTTAAATTTTTTTTTGTCACATCATATTAAAATAAATTCTTTTATTAACTAATATAAATGAATTCAAGTAAATAATTAATTAAATAAATTAATATGTAATATATATTATTAAATTATTTTTAATAAATAATAAAACCAAATTAATTAATTAAATTAAATTTGATAATTAATTTAATTTAATATAATAATCAATTTAATTTCATTTAATGATTCATTATTATTAAATTAATTGAAATAAATATCATAACTAATTTAAGTTATGCAAAATAATTATATATTAATAAATAATTAAAATAGATTAACTATTAAAATAAACTAAATATATGTTATTAAATTATTTTTAATAAATAATAACACTAAATTAATTAATTTAATTCAATTTGCACTAAGATCAAACGTTGGTTACAAAGTCAAACTCTCTATAGATCGATTCCTCGACTCTATACTCTGTTGGTGTTTGCTCAAATCTTCGATTTACCAACTCGTTCAGCAACTTCTCGAAGACAAAATACTGATTCCTCAGTAGCTTGTGCTGAATCCTCAGTGATCACAAAACACGAACCTAAATTCCTTCGAATTGAACACACAAATTTTTGGCTAAGTAATCAAATATTCTCTTTCTTTTTCATAGATACGTCGGCGTATATCGCCCTACTAAACATGGGACGTATAAGATTTGGAAAACAAACTTCGCAACCCTGACCAGTAACTTCACTGGAAGCTCGTACCTGCAGCCTTCCATCGGTCTTCTCGCACCGATCACGCACCCTTTCTGCGGCTCAGAGCAGTGATCCTGCACGACCAAAGTTCACAATCTACTCTCAGTTTTTTCTCGCGACAACTTACGGTTTTCCAACGCTCTTCTTGCGTTATTATCTTCTTGCCTCTATTCAGTTTCTTGAAGCCTTTATCATTCTCTTTGACTCAAGACTATAGTGCCTTAGCCTACACTAAATCTAAAAGTTACAAAATTCTGTTTTGACTATGGATTTGCCAACATTACAATTTTGTCCCTAACAATCTTTCCTTTTAGAAATTCCATGTCAAAACTCTCAAAACAACTTTACACTGAAGATTAAATAAACTTAAGCCCCTGGGGCATAGGTCGGTTAGCGAAAGGGTGAGGGGTGAGGTAGTACTCTGCCAGCCGCGGTGAGGGTTCGATTCCTAGTGGAAACTGAGCCCTTGCATTGCACTTGACAGTAAAAGGCAAGCCTTCGCACCCTGTGTTGCCGACGCACATCCCGCGATTTACCTCTTACACTATAACCCAGGGTAGGGCGGTGGGGGTCCTTAGAGTGGGGGTTCCACCTTAAATAAACTTAATGTATCACAAGTGCAAAGTGTAAATAACTCAACCAACCTCAGAAAATGTAAACAACGTGATAAGTCTCAGACTTTATAAATGCCAAGTGTGCTCAACATATATTCACAATTTAATTTTTTTGAAGAGTTTGTAATACTACACACTAGACTAAATAGATCAATGCATCATGTGAGAAAAAAAATTAACCTTAAAAAATTAATTAACTCCCCCTAAAAAAAAATTAAAACAAAAAATGAAATAAAAAACATTAAAACACTAAAACAAAAAAAATAAATATTAAAACACTAAAACAACAATTGACTAATTACTCCCCCTACGTCCATTATCTAATATTAACAAACTCCCCCTGAACTATTAGTTCTCTTCTTCCCCTTTTTGACATGGTTTGATCAGTATAATCTTTATCAGTTCATTCTAAGTTCTATTTTTTCAAACACAAAACTAAACATAGTTTCAAAATTATTGACCATACATAAATAGCAATGACTATGAATTCCAAGAATCATCTTATTATTTATGTCATGAGTCGTTCACACTTGTCATACCAATGGTCAAATTCCCATGTAGTGTGTGAATTGAAGTTTGAATGCAGCAAGATCAATATATTTCACATACTCACATGGATTTTAAAATCCTCTTTTTGGACTTTGAATTGAGTAATTAAATTTTGCATTTGTTCTTTTTGACTTATTTCTCCTTAATTTATTGTTTTCCAACTAAACACCAATTTTCATAATATACTTCCACATTTTTTTATTATTATTACTTGGTGGCTTTCACACACTTATGGGTACGTAGCAATCTTCCTGTATCGTCAAACCCAGAGGGTGGTTATTTTGATAACCCGTATATCAACAGGTTAGCTGCACTCTATCTCATTGGTAGCCATTTCCAAGTGTTTTTACATGAACAATTTTAAGAGCAACCGATAGTCCAAAAGAGAGAATTTTTAAAATACACTTGTTTATGGAAAAACACTTCGCATGATGCACTAAATCTCGTGCAAATACAATGGGAACACCATTACCATGACAAGGAACAATAAAACATAGGATTCAGATTCATCATGAAATTCAAATTTATGACTACTATGTAGATCTATAATTTTAATCCTATGATTTTGAAGTGTATTTGAAGTAATAGATCATGCAAGAACATTACAAAAAAAATAACATGTTATCTCAAAAAAAATTTTATTAAAAAAAATCTAATCAACATGATTTCATAGAACTAGGGAAAAAATATGACAATGACATATAGCCTAATCTATAAAAAGTTACCTTTACATGGCAAGGCTTACCCCTTCAACATCATTAGGAGTGTGATATAAGTCACTTTTCCTAACCCAAACAATTCTCATCTTTGGAAAAACTTTTTGTGTCTTAGGATTTTTGGTTTTTGATTCAGTGGATTTTGAAAATTTTTCCAATCCATTCTTTCTCATTGGCCAGGTTATGTAAGGTCTAGAATCAAAATATGTTGTTTGGAACCTCAATGGGTCAAACCCATTCGACACTTGAAAATTAGGTCTTAAAAAATTCCTAGTGTCAACATAGGATAGGGGGTACCTATACAATTTATGACAACAAGGTCTTGTATGACCAGGTATACCACAATGAAAATAAATGGGAACAAACTTACGTTGCAAGTTAGGGCTCATACGTTTGGGCTTCTGAAAATAAGCTCTCAACTGATTATTTTTTTTAGGTTAAGGAGCTTTTGGAGCAGCTGTCTTTGAAGACTGAAATTGAATCTCTATAGGCTTTTTCTCATTGACTTCATGCTTGTCAGTATAGCCAGTTCCTCTCTTATCATTAGGACTTCGTTGCATTCCAAGAATGTTATCAAGATGAGAAGAAGCTGAGTTCATCTTGAAGTGTACAGTTTAAAGCTTTGTCTGAGCATCCTTCAATTCCTTATCATTTTTCTCCACTTTAGTCTTGAAAGCTGATATCAATTCATCTTAAGTTTTCTTGCTAGCTTCAAGACTTTCAAAAATTCCTTGTAATTCTTCCAGAGGAATTTTCAGACTGTCTTTCTCTCTCTTTAATATCTTATTCTTCACAGTCAATTTTGTATTTTGTTCGTGAAGTTTGCGACAATCTTGATATAACTGTTCATACGCCTCTTCAACATCTACTTCCTCATCTATATTTTCTTTAACTTCGCTTTCAAAGGATTCTTCTTTCTTACTCTTAGAAGATGATGACTCTGTAGAATTCATAGAGGCACTTGCTCTAACCATAAATGTAGTATAATTTTCTGGATAATCTTCTGAAGATAAGGAGGTACTGGATTGATCATCTGAATCATCAAGAGTTGCATTAAGTACCTTCTTTTTGCTCTCCTTATTTCCACAATCTTGAGCTATATGGCCATAACCCTGGCACTTGTAGCACTTCACTCATTTTGACTTTTTCACAGTGGTGTTGCCTTCATGAGTTAATTTGAGAATAGTCCATGCTTCCTTGGTAATCTCACAGCTTGATATTCTTCTAAATTCATCAGTAGACACGTCACTAAAAATAGCACTTATGGCTTTGTAATTCCATTCAGCCTCTTCTTGTTCTGCTTTCGTCCAGGACTCTATTGGTTTCTAAAAAATTGTGTTCTCAATAGTGTGTGTTGGTTTGGTCCAGCTGTTTGCAATAGCAAGCCAAACATTGACATTCTGAGACATCAAGTGAGCCTTCATATGGACCTTCCAATATGCGTAGTTCGTTCCATCAAACCACAGAGGTCTGATGCTTGAACTACCTTCTCTTAGGGGATTCATCTAACAGTAAACAAGATCACGTTTTTCTTAAACGAACTTGTTCTGATACTAATTGAAATCTCACAGATCGACGTGTTAGATATCCCAATCAATCATAAAAATAAATATAAAGAGACCAAAATAAACGAGGAAACCCACGCAGGGAAAAATCTCAAAGACTTTCACTAAGATCAAACATTGGTTACAAACTCAAACTCTCTATAGATCGACTTCTCAACTCTATACTCTGTTGATGTTTGCTCGAATCCTCGATTCACCAACTCCTTCAGCGAAAGCCTTTTGACTCCTCGAGGGCACAATATTGACTCCTCAGTAGCTTGTGCTGAATCCACAGCGTCCTAAATCTTCAGCGATCACAAAACACGAACCTGAACTCCTTCGGATTAAACACACAAAATTTTGGATAAACAATTGAATATTCTCTTTCCTTTTCAAGATACGTTGGTGTACATTGCCCTACTAAACCTGGGACGTACAAGATTTGGAAAACAAAATCCGCAGCCCTGACCAGCAACTTCGCGGGAAGCTCATACCTACAGTCTTCCCGTGGCTCAGAGCAGTGATCCTGCACGACCAAAGTTCACAGATTTGCTCTCGACTTTTTCTCGCGGCAACCTGCGGTCGTCCATCGCTCTTCTTGCGTTCTTGTTATTATCTTCTTGTCTCTATTCAGTTTCCTGAATCCTTTATAATTCTCTTTGACACAAGATTATAGTGTCTTAGCCTACACTAAGTCTAAAAGTTATAGAATTCTGTTTTGATTATGGATTTACCAACATTATAATTTTGTCCCTAACAGTCTTCTCTCTCTTTTCTCTTAATCTAACCTCACCCCTTCATTTTTTTATTTGTTGGGTTCTCCTTTGAGTTCCACTTTGTGTCCATTTTTTTTTTCTAATAGTTGGACTGGCACATTCTTCACTCGGAAAACTTATAGACCAAAGTTAACTAAAAAAATGGATGCAGACTTCTTTATAGCAAGAGTTCACTTAGCCAACCGCTTCTATTTTCTCCAAGCTTCAGGTCTCAACCACAACTTAAGTGCCAACCAGCACAACATTTCATCACACACATCTTTGTTTCTTGCAAATGCTTTACTGTTTTGTGAAATAATTGTACTATTTAACTTGAGTTTTATTTGCTAGATTAATTGATTCACCTTCTACGTTTAAAAAATAGGGTTTACTGGGTCCATATTGATTGGATATTTCCTATTAACCTATTGTTACTGTAGATAATGTGAATTAGGTGCAAAGTTGGTGGATGTTGTAGGTTTATAGAAGGATATACTGACTATTAGGGCTTTGAAAAGATCTATTTGTTGCATCTGGTGTGAATTTGAATGCTCTAGTTGCTGTTTAAGATGTGTTCTAGTGTAGAGGTGCTATTATAAACTGCTACTGGTGCTAATTATGTTGCATTAGATAGCATATAGTTGAGGTTATGGTTGGTATTTTGAACCAATGTTGAAGCTTGTTGTTTCATGCTTGAACAAATTGTTACAGACAGTATAGTGCTTGTTGTGCAAGAAGGATTGTTGTTAATTTAATAGATGCTCAGTTCAGATTTGTTGATATAAAGTAGTTAATGATTAATTCTTTAGCTTTGATATGGGGGTAGATTGTGTTAAGGATTGCTTTGGTGTGTGCTAGTTCCTGCATTTTGTGTTAGGGTGTGGAGATGCTAGAATGTTGAATTTCATAACTACATCAGACTGGTACAGAAGGATCGATGGTTGTTGCTACCTTTGTTCTCAATGAAAATACTATAGATGGAGTTGTGTTTCTTTGAAATCAAATTGTATAGCTGCTTTGTTGTTTGCTTTTCTAGATCAATTTATAACTAGTTTTGATTTAGAAAAACTTTAGGATAGTTGGATTTAGGCACATAATGTAAATATGGGGGTATGCCCTTAAGATTTTATATTTCATTATTTCTTTAATGTATTTATTCTTACCTTTCAAAAAAAAAAGAGCCTTCTTTTCCTTATTACATATTTATTTTCTATTGTGAAGTTTTACTCTATTGGGGACATTAAAGTCACTTTGCCAACTAATTTTAGCAAAGTCAACTAATACCTAAATTTATTTAATTTCAGTTGATGTATTTTAATACCTAAGAACATTGCTTAGGTAATAGCTGCTGTTTTAGACATTTGCATATATTTCTTTAAAACAACGCCTAGCTAACCAGTTTCTTGACAAACAAGATCCTTTGTAGATATATCCTAAAAACATTAAAGAGTTTGCAGTGTAGTGGATGTTTTCTATAAGAGTGCTTAAGCACTCACAAGAAAAACTTGTTGCTTTTTGGCTAATGAAGTCTATGGTACAAATTTCTACTTGTTGATGTTTCGAAAGTGTTCTTAAATTAAAAAAATTAGTAATTAGTGTGCATTTCTACTTTTTTTTTTACTCTCAGATGACATTATAAAAAGTGCTCTTGTGAGTATTCATTTTCATTAATTTCCAGACACTTAATCTTGATTCAAGCTTTGTTGGGTTCTTACTTTTTACACAACATGAGCGCAACTTAAAGAAAATTTAATTTATAATTCTTTTCCGATCTATTGTAACATGGTAAATGGGTAAATGATCATCAAAAATCATTTATTTGTGTAATGATGTTCCAACAAACACTACTTTATCACAATTACCAATCTTGTAGTTATAATCAAGTCAATTTGCTATGAGCAAAAAGTAATGAAAGATTTTAAAATAAGAAGAAACCATTGCTTCCAACAATATATAACCAGAGATTAATAATCATTGATATAGCTTGAAAAAGAACATAAAGTACATAGTTATTAACTTCAAGAGAGCAACAGAAGTTAATTTCTTTCCTCACCTACCTAAAAGAGAAGGAAAAATAGAAAAGGAAAGACTATTTATGTAGATAGATTTAAGCCAAAATGGCTAACTGACTAACTCTCGTGTGCTTAGAAAACCCTGCACAGCTTGCTTTAATTTTCACCACCACTGTTTTCTTTCTAATTATCATCTTTCTTGTCTTGTAAAGAATTAACAAAAATAGACAATTCTCTAAAATCATTGTAATTGAAAAATCAATTCAAACAAAGAACCTACTAAATTGTCATAGTAACTAATTCAATCTGATTAACCTTGTCATCCTCATCACTCTTGTCTTCATCACCCTCACCATTCACCTTAAATTTTGACTTGTCAGACTTTTCTTTCTTAAACAAGCCCCTTAGTTTAACATTGAAATTGAACCAAATAATTTCCACAGCATATAATAGTAATGAAAGGAATGTTTTTAAGGAAAATAAACAATTGATAAATAAATTGAATTGCTAAACATTAATATCATCGATTTCCATTCATCTCCCCAGCTTTACCAACATGTTCTCCAAATCTCTAAAACTATTGTGGCCACACTTTTTGTACTCTACTTCTTTGATTACTAGAAGTTTGTTCTCAACTAGAAAAAGAAAAAACCAAAAAAAAAAAAAAAAAAAGAGATACTACTTTTACATTCCCCATACTCATCTTGTTCCACTCCCTAAATGAAGGAAGCATAAACTAAGAGGCTTCAGAAGCACAAACTAAGCACATCTTTGAGGCCTCATGAAGCGAAAAAAAGGTTACCATTTATAACCATTTTTTCATCAAAGTACATAAAAAATACATCTTCTATTAAAAACAATATACAAAAAAATCGAAGTGCATTTCTCAATGCCTCGTAACTATACAGCTTGTAGTCAAAGAAACAAACATCTAACACAAGTCATAAAACTATACCATAGAACCACAATCCAAACAAAACAAATTCGACTCTAACAAAATAAATTAAAAAACATTATCCAAAAACTATAGCATAAAACTCTACTCAAATACTTCTACACTAATAGTAGTTGGAGCGTCAAACAAATGAGATCATCATCATCATTAGTTACTTGTCCTTTAGTAACCTTGAAAATGAACAAATTGACTAATTATAAGTATTTTATTACTTGAATTATTGAGTCTTTCTCAGTCACTTTGCTCTCTCTGTGCATAAGACATTCTGACATTTGTGAACACCTTTGTGATTATCTTTCTTCTTTAGCCCTATCACTTCGAGGTTTATGGGGTTAAGAGAAGCAATGAGATCTATTATTATAACCTCTTTGCTCATTACTTCAGACATTTCTTATACTTATCCACAAGGGAGTGACCCTCGCTTCTAAGACAATCACCACTCTTAAATGCCTCATTGTGTTCTAACTACGCAATATGCTAGCTGTATAAATTTTGAACACAAGATATCAAATAGACTGTCAAGTTAAAGGGAGGACTTTCACCAAAAGTGAAGCCACTTTTTGCATGTTGAGTCTACCTTTTTATGCAATACTTATCTGGAAGTTTATGAACATAACACACATTAAATACCCTCAAAATATGTGCATAGAGGTATCTGCACATCTCATACAAGCGACATATATAAAAGATCATCATAAAAGATCGAAGTTAATCTTATATGCCCTTTCTACTTCATTTGCAATCCTCACATAGGGGTTTTTAATGGAATCATTCTTGTCCAACTAGATTTTATTCTCCAAAAAAAAAAAAAAAAAACTAATCATTAAAAAGCCTAAACATATTGAGAGTGTATATTTTCACAACTTGCCTTAAAATGGAAGAATTCTTGATTACAAGTAATGAAAAGTTTACTAGGACTCATAATCACTTTGCAATTCCTTTTTCCTAATATCTGTCAAACTATCTCAAATCCTTGGAACATTTTTTTCATGGTTAGCGCACTCCCCAATACTAGTTTCACCATCGCATCACTATGTGCTGCATACCCTAGCAGTAAATGTATCTTTCACGTGAGCAATATACCACTTATGCTTCTTTTGATAAAGTCCATCAAGTCACTTATTTCCAATAAGATCAAACATTTTTTCCATGTCCCTCAACTTCTCTTTAACGTCATCAACGTTAGGAAGTCATACATGCAACTATGAATTTATGATCTAAAGTATTTTGTGTTACCTTATAAAAAACCAACCAAGTTCTTGATGAGGTTCTTACCAATTGTCTAAGTACAAAGTTCACGACATACAGTAGACATCATAACTTCCAAAGCCTTTTTCATTGCTGCATTTTGGTTTGTAAATATCACTGCAGGTTTTTTCTCCACAGGACACTAAAGAAATATTTTGAAAAGTTATGCAAAGAAGGCTGCTATCTCATCGAGCAACAAAGTGCCCCTAAATATTATTGTTTCTCTATGGTTATTAAAAACATTTGAAACCCTTAGAGGCATTGTTCGTGCCAAACGTGGTGTCAAACATTACCACATTACCAAAGGCTTGATAGTCAACTAGCATCTTGAATCGATCCCAAAACATATTGGCTACTTGCCTTATAAAATCAAGTTCGAAGTCATAAAAGAAAGAAAGACTTCACTTAGACTATTCTTAAAAATACTATAAAATGACAGTAACCTCTCCTAGTTCCAAATATTTCAGGCATTTAGTGTGTAGGTGTGATTTCACATCCCTTTATTGAAACTTATATTTTTCAGGGTAAATTGCCTTTACACTCCCTGTACTTAGACCCAAAATCACTTACAATCCCTATACTTAAGAAATATGCACTAATACTTCTTGTACTATTCTGCAAAGTAACAAAACCAATACCGTGACGTTAAGTGGTAAAACATCAAAAGTGCCATTTTTATATTTTATGGCCCTCATTAAGGAAAATTGCCTTTACGCCCTTGTACTTAAGCATTAAGTCAGTTGTACCCCCTATACTCAAGAAATATGCATTTAAGTACTGAAGGTATTAGTGCATATTTATTAAGTATAAGGGGTGCAAGTGACTTGAGGCTACAAGTATAAACCTTTACGCATGTGTGCAAACAAATATCAATTAAACATTCCCATGGTTATCTAGATATAACAACACCAGATATCTATCAAGAATATAATGAATTTAGGATCATAAATCCAAAACAATTAACCGCTCCTACTCCAGTTAATTCAACATCCTTAGAATAATCATAATATAAGATGTGAACTCCATAATATTTGAAACAAAATAATAGAGTCGCAAATAAGAAATCCAGAAACCTTACTCTTAATCTAACACAACCATTAATGAAATAATTAATTAAATTAGATTAATTAATTTAAAAATAAGTAATTTAATTTAATTATTTATTAAAATAATTTAATAAAATATATTTTATACATAATTTAATTTAACTATGATACTTATTTAAAATAATTTAATAATAATTAATTATTAAATTAAATTAAATTGATAATTTATAAATTAATTAATTTTGCTTTATTATTTATTAAAAATAATTTAATAATATATATTTAATATAATTTAAAATTAAGTAATTTAATTTAATTATTTATTATTATTCAATTATTTTATATAAATTAATTTAAATTATATTATTTATTATATTATATTAATTATTAAATTAAATTAATTTACTTTTATTATTTATTAAAAATAATTTAATAATATATGTTACTTATGGATTTGTATAATTAATTTAATTAATTAAATTTAATAGAAATAGTCTATTAAGGGATTATTTAGTAATACTGTCGTTTTTTTATTTTTATTTATCTATTTATATTTTGTGTTTTTTATTTTCTGTTACCATTTTTTGTTAAATAAAAACCAATACCGCGTTTGGAAATACAATTTTGTCTACAATTATTAATTTTTTTATTTTTAGAAAATATTTAATTTTATTAGTTTTTTAAAAATTAATTAAATTTATTAAAATATACTTTATATTAATTTAAATAAATAATTAAACTAGATTAATTAATTAATTTAAAAAATAAATAATTAATTTAATTATTTATTAAAATAATTTAATAAAATATATTTTATACGAATTAAATTATAAATAATTTATAATTTTCGCCAGTTTGTAACATTCTTTTTATTTCGTCGGTGAGAAGGTAACCAATGGTATTTTCATCAATTTGTAAACATAATTTTGTTTAATTGTATCACAGTTGCAGCTATCGGACACGTATAAGATACATTCGCCATTAAATTCAACGACTTTGTTAGTTTTGTCACTTTGCAGATAAGTGCAGGAGGCATTAGTGCATATTTTTTGCGTATAGGGGGTGCAAGTTATTTTAGGCCTAAGTACAGGGGTGTAAAGACATTTTTTCTTATTTTCTAAGCCCCAAAATTTTATGCTCATATACCTGTGTGTTGTCTTCAACCTGAGGCCCGCCCACCCCTTGTGCGACGATAATAGCGCATGCTTAGACTTTATTAATGCTTCGATGTGCTCTAAGTCAATGTATGGTTTCTTTACCCTCTAGCTCACGATAATGTTTTTTTATGAAGGATGTCACATGATATTTTCCTTTTTCATTATTCAAAGAAATGTTCATAAGAACACTACAATCACATCTTGTTTCTACACTATGTTTGAAATGAATGCACCACAGATCTTTGTAATTTTTCTCTGCCTAAAAACGAATACAGGTCCTAGATGTCACTATTCTATCCTTTCTTCTGTTTGTTCCTTTTCTCTCACTCGACGACCGAAAATGCAATATTACCTATTTATTTTCGCCGAAATGTAAAACTTGTTTCAACTATATTGAACTTCATCCCAACAAATAACTTACAAACCAACTCAACCACCATGTCATTTATAACTTCAAAAGAAAACCCAATAACATTAACTTTTTACCCTCAGTAGATTTTGGAAGGACGATTTTCACAATTCAATTCCATTATCTCCATGGTCCATATTAATCATTGTAACCTTGCGTAGCAAGTCAACATATTATTGAGAGGAAGAATTTAATATTTTTTAGCAAATTTTTTATACAGATATATACAAAAAGAAAAAGAAAAAAAATGAGATAGCCTAAAATAATTAATTTTTTTTCATTGAAAAAAAAATAAAAATTAAACTTCTACTGTAGGAAAGGAAAAACCTTATTTTTTATACGGGTGTATACTAAAAAAATACAATTGTAACAATTAATGTGGTTTTTTATTTTTTAATATTTTTTAGTATTTTTTTTGTTAAATTTCTTTTCCAACATTCTAATTAAAATTGAATATTCAATGAAAGTACCTAATTATATATTCTAGCGAATGTTTTATATAGACGTATACACTAAAAAAAAGAAAGAAAGAAAGACAAGCCCAAAATAATTATTGTGTTTGTCATTGTGAAAAAGAAAAAAAAATAAAACTTTTGTTGTATAGAAGGAAAAAACTTATTTTTTATACAATTATATACTAAAAAAAATGGACAATCGTAACAATTATTGTGGTTTCTTTATTTTTTCATTTTTTTGTGATTTTTTTTTAGTTAAATTAGTTTTACAACATTCAAATTAAAATTGAATACCTAATCAAAGTACCTAATTCATACATACAAACAATTCTTCACCTAGTTCAAGCATTCAAAATTCTAGCATTTAAAACTTTGAAAGTTCCAACAGTGCAACCTACAAATTCAAGCATTGCAACCAATACATATCATTCAAACCAATTAAATCCCACTAATAAGTGCGCCAATATTGCCTTTTCATTTTGTAGCTAGGCGACGTTGTAAAACTCTCGTGCTCGATTTAATCCAATGGCTTGTAAGTAATGCATTGTAAAGCCACCTCCTTTGCTATAATGACGACCTTAGTAAATTCTTTGAAAAATTGAAGTATAATCAATTTATTTAACCTTAAAACTCATGTGTAATTAACTTTTCTCATTCTTTATTTTATGAACAAATATATTATTTTAAGAGTTTCGTTAATTTATTTTTTTCTTTCCATTTCCCTCACTTTTGAGAATGACTTGCTGTTAATTCTATTTTTTTCCCACCAAATAGATCATTAACAATTTGAATCCCTCTTTCATTAATATGCTTCCTAGTATTCAAATTCAAATTTGAACTTTATCCATTTCTACGTCTTTCCCTACGTTTTTATTTGTTTATAAACACTTCTATCATAGTGGTCATGGGCTTGCTTGAGCTGTTCTAAACAATGGTACCTTGGGGTGGAGTCTCTTGCTGTCCGAGTGCTGCCATATCTTCTTGGCAAAAGTAACGGAATGTTAATCAATTTTCTGAGAAGTTGATTATTTGTTTTCCAAAGTTTTCAAATTAATTAGTGCTAACTTATATTTATGTTTTTAAGCTGATGTTCTCAATTCTGTTACTCGAATTAATTAATTGAAATATTTGGGTAAGGCCAATTTGTTGTAATGTCTACAATACTAAAAAAAAAAAAAAAAAAAAAAGGAATAAGAGACCAAGAGAACGCCCAACTGCTTGAAAGCAGTCGCAAAAGGTGAAATAAACGACCGATAAACGGTCAACCGCTTTAAAGCGGTTGTTAAAGTTCCCAGATCCCCTAGAAATTAGATATGTAATCTAACTTTCTCTACGTTCTACAAATTAGGTGCCCAATTCCTTTTCCCTCTTCTCTGCTCATCTCTCTCTCTCTCATGAAACCTTGAGATGAGAGGCTTCAATCTACACACAAGCTGCCGCCGCTGCCGCTACCGATTAACCCTAAGTCAGAGGCTAGAAAAGGTTATTCCGTTGCTCGTCGACACAAAGAAACAACAGTAGCGACAATAACAAGCAACGCCCAATGATGGTTGCGGAAAGAACCCTAACAATTGTCACCGTCGCAGTGGTAATCCTAGCTCTAGGATGAGTTCGAGGCTGAGGTCGATGAACCTATCTATAAGGGCTTTCTGTTCTTATTCTTAGGCGCCAAAGAAGGACAAGGCTCCTCCGCCGTCTTCCAAGCCCGCCAAATCTGGCAAAGGAAAGTAGAAAAATAAGGTAAGAAAATGTTGAAATATTGTTTGGGTTTTGTGTTCGTGAAATTTTTTTAATGCTTGA